>JAVJIF010022140.1:0-32176 GCA_038442645.1 Agave tequilana
CGACTACGACCGCAATCCTCACAAAATGATCACAGCCCTATTTCTGAAGATTGCGAATCATGATCGCAGTCCTCATATAGGATTGCGACCATGATGACAGTCCTCACAAAAATATCCTGTTTCTGAGTATTTATATAATTGCGATCATGACGCAGTCCTTTTATAGGACTGGGACTGCTATCATGATTGCAATATTCACATAATATCCTATATTCGAGTCTTTATGAGGCCTGCGCCATGATTGTAGTTCTAAAAGATAACTACGCTCAAAAATGTCTTATTTTTGAGGTTTTTATAAGGATTATGATATACAGAATGTCTTATTTCTCAGTCAGTCCTCACAATAATCATTGCAATTACGAACAAAACGAGATCTGTAAAAAAAACGATCCCAAAAATTTCCAGGAGCCCCGCCCTTGACCCCGAAAGGGAGGCGGGGGTGGGGGTCCTCGCAGCCTTTCCAACCCCCACATCGACCTGATCGCACAGATCGACCCGCGAATTACTCTGCGTTGGTGCTAAGGTTGGAGAGTAAGATGCAATAGGGAAGAGTAAAATAAGAAATTGAAATAGAAAACAAATGGTTTTGTTGACATGGATGAGACTGTAGTGAAACAAATTATGATGTTAAGTTTTTTTTTCTTATTATAAAATAAAGTAAGTTGTGGTAGCAAAATATTCGTGATTGAAGTGAAACCTGGAAAAAAAAAAGAAAAAAAAGAAAGAGTTTACAATTGATAAAATATTGTGGTAAGTTTCTTAATACTACTGCTATAAAAATTGATTATGTGGGTCGTGATTGCGATAAAAGCCTTTAAATATTCTTGATTAATTTACTAAAACGGGGGGACTCCCACTATTTTGCCCGAGTCTGAAGTCTAAACCCCGACAAAATTCCCGCCCCAGGACCCTAAAATTTTCTTCCCCCTCCCCCTCCCCCTCCTCCTCCGATTAATCATGGGGTCGCAGATCAAAGAGCAGCAGCGGCGGCATGAAACCCTCGCACCATGCAACAACAAGGCTGCCTCCGATGCCGACGCCGCCACTAGAATGAGCATCGTCGGCGAAGAGCAAGGAGTAGCGACTGAAGAGACGATGGAGGTCGAGGGAGCCGAGAGCTCTAACGTAGTAGAGGACGCGAGCGATGGCCAAACCCTGATTGGGAGTGAAAAGACGAGCGCCGATTACTACTTCGACTCTTACTCCCACTTCGGTATGTATGTCTCTTTTTATTTTCAGTTTTGTTTTGTGACTGGGTTTTTGGTTTTTGAGATTGGATGTGATTTGGGTTTGTGGATTTTGGTTTAATGTCGAAGTCTTGGGGGAGTTTCTTTAGTTTTGTTCTCCGTAGGGTTAAGGTTAATTGTATTTAGGGCTTTTGCTGGTGTTTTCTTTTGTTCTATGGGGGGAATTATGTTGGTGTTTGCTAATTGGATGTGAAGTTGAAGAAAGTTTCGATTTTTAATTAGGTTATGGGAGTTGCTTGGCAACAGTATTTACTGACGGTTTTTTTATATTACTCAGTATGGCTGTGGTTTGGGTTTGTGAATAAATGGAAGAAGGTTGAAGTCTTACCGATAGCTGCTTTTAGTTTTGTCCTCTGTAGGATTTAAGAATCTGAGATTGTTGGTATTTCTGATTATTTTCATTTTGCTATATATGAAGAACTCTGTTGGTATTTTGCTTTTGGGAGTGTAAGTTGGAGAAAGTTTTGATTTCTAATGAATTTCGAGTGTGTGACCATGGGATTTGTTGCTTAGGTGGTCAAGGTAATTTCTGGGATTCTCGACTTTCTCATTATGCTTAACCCCTACTTCATATTGTTCCTTAGATTTAGTTTGTTTTGTAGTGTATAATTAGTTCTTTTAGTTTTTCATATCATGTTGGATGCTGATTTTCTTAATCCAGAACTTAATATTTCTCCTTTTTTTTCTCATTTATTTGCAGGCATACACGAAGTAAGTACCTCAGATTCAGATGCTGTGGTGGTTATCACGGATGATGAACAATGGATACCTTTGCAGAGCATAGTTCATTTTGTTGCTGTTGTTGTGTTGGGATCCAGATAAATTATGATTTGTGATTCATTTTTCTTGTGATATAAGCATGATTTTATTTCAAGTTCTTTTTCTTGAACTAAATGACAGGTTTGAAGCTTTTACCAGGAACTAATTTTATTTGAAGCTCATAGTCCATGTTTGAGTTGCGTTCATGCTTGAAGTTATCATCATAACTTATCACCATAATCTGATGTTATTTTCAACCTTATTTATTTTGCTTTTGAGCTAGATTCCAGTTTGAACTTAATCACCACAATCTTACTTTTGTTTCAACCTCATTATTTCACTATTGAGCTACATTCAAGTTTGAAGTAGTCATTGCACTCTTATTTTATTTTCAACCTCAGCATTTACTTTTGAGTTACATTCCAATTTGGTGTTATAACCATGATGCTTTCCCTCTCTTAGCAAAAAAAAAAAAAAGTCCATATTCTTAATGCATATTTTCTGAAATTTTTTCCTTATGCGGTTTGATTTTGGGTGGAAGGCGTGAACTTGGAACTGTATCAGACATATTCTTTAAGTTGTATTTGCCATCTTGGAACATTTCCATGACAACTCTTTTCGTTTTTCTTTCGGCACTTGGTGAAGTGTTTTTTTTTCTTTTCAATAACCAACATTTCCTATTTTTGTGAAGGCATCTAAGTATCATTATGCATGACAGAGAATGTCTTGAATTTTTTTTGGGTTTTTGGTGTAGTTAAAAAGGTCGAGCATGAAGCATAAATTTTGATTGGTCTTGGTCCACAACAACTAGCGTGCCCTGACCAAACCAATTAAATTTCACGGGAGCTGATCAGTCAAGTGTGATTAGGTGTATGATCGATCATCCTCATTTCAGGTCAAATTGTGAGTCCATTATGATTCTGAGTCACAGCTGTACTATGTCTGAAATGACCTGTGTTGCCATTCATATTTTAAGCGCTAATAGAGTTTGCACTAAGGAGAAAACAGAAGAATTTAGATGTTCATCAACATCATTTTATGCTTGTGATCTATACTCCATGATTATTTTCCTGTTTATTTCATGTTTGCCAACCTTTTCATGGATCCTTCTTTTGGTGCTAAGCATGGAGGCTTATTCACCACAGGGCATTTCCACTAATGATGTTGGGTAACGGGTGCACTATTATGCCCCATCTCAGATTCATTCCCTATATGATTCTATCATCTTCTTTTTTATATTTTACCTTTTTTTTCGTTCATAAAAATCTCCTTGGCTTCATGGAAGCTTGTTTCCTTTTCTGTAAGTAGAGGTGCTTGTATGTATGCTTGTGACATGACAATCGCGCTACTTGCAACCATTGGGTGTTAATAGAAATCAGCTCAACGAGAGAATATTTCTCTAGTGTTTCAATCTATATGATAATTGCTTATTAAATAAGGAGAAAACTGAGCAGTATAAATTTTGATAAATGTAAGAATACTGTGGTTAAATTGTTAAATTGGTTAAAAACTCTCTTTTTTATTGTTACTATGCAAAAGCACAACATGTGTTCTTTGGCTGACAATCTTAATGTTGCAGGAAATGTTGAAAGACATTGTCAGGACAAAGACATGAGAATGTTATTTATCCCAATTCATTCCTCTTGAAGAACAAAGTAGTACTTGATGTCGGTGCTGGGACAGGAATACTCTCTCTTTTCTGTGCCAAAGCAGGAGCAAAACATGTCTATGCGGTCAGTAATTTTCTCCTTTAAGTCATGGAGATGGTTCTAAATTTAAAATGTTTTTGGTTCTCCTATTCATGATCATTATTGAGTTTCTACATGTAGCAATGTAACAAGAACTCTGCCATTGGACAAATAACATGCTGAGATGCTAGTTTTTAAAGTTGAATCTTAATTGCGTTGCTGAACTATAAATTTACTCATGTTTTCATTATGGTCCATTCGTTGTATCCTTTAGTCTTAGTTATGATACATGTTGTACCAATGTAAGACTTTGCCCCATCTTTATGAGAAAAAGGAAATTGCTCAATAGCTTATTTGGCCTTGCAAATAAGTTCCCCAATAGGACTCACAATAGGGGGCATCCACATCGTCAAGGACTTGTATCCAATAACAAGTTTGTGGGGACGTAATATCAAAATAAGCTAATAGTAGGGATGTATGCCCTAAAGACCAAGTGTGATAAATGTAATAGAAAATCTTAATTTCCCTTGCTCTTGTTTGTTGGACCTTTTTAGATCAATTTTCTGTCCCTTTTGTTTGGTGGGGACCTTGCTCAGGCCAAGTCATCTTGTCAGCAAGTTAACACATTTTCTCTTTGTCTGAATTTTAGTGCACAAGCCTCTATTATTATGGGACCTGTTCGGTATCATATATCATATATACACAACCTAAACCATGTTTGTGGATAGGTTGTTCCCATGGCTCAAGCCTGCAACGTGAAGGTCAGAAAGGAGCAATCTTACTGTTGCACCATGGCTCATCTCAACTATATAAATCGGAGAGATACCAGGACTGTGAATGTCAGAAAGATGCCAGAAGTGTGACTCCTAATATACTCATGGACCGGGATTAGGATTCAAAATAGGCTGGCTTGTAACTAACAAGCTGATCACATAAGCAGTCTAACTTCTTTAAGTATCTTGTCTTTTTTTCTAACTTTTAATTTTTTTTATTATATCCTTTCTTGTCATTGAGGATATCTAGGTCTCTTAGAGGATCTACCAAATCCCTTGATCAAATCTGGGGGCATGTGGCCTCTCCTCCCACCGTGCATTGGTCAATTATCAGGGGAAAGTCCCCTTGGGGTACTTGTGGAACTCGAACTCAACACCAACTGCTACTTAGGAGAGTAATGCCTTGGCCATCTCATGTAGTTTATCATGCCTGGGTAGATGTTGTAACAGTTAATCCTATTGCCTTTCAGTAATGTTACAAATCTCTAGATCTACCTTAATAAGAATAATTGAGAAAATGTAATTTGGAAAGAATACTTTTCATTATTTCCTTATTTATAATACTTTTCTGTTTATTTTGTCTATGCCTAATTGCTTATCCAATCTAGAATATTGCTTTTCCTATTGTTTCTGCACTATTCGCGGGTCTAGTACGTCATCTAGGTTAAATTGGTTGGCGTTTCTTTAAGCTAATTCAGATACGCCTTTTGATGTGAAACGTGTATGCGTGTGTATGAAATTCAACAATAAAACACTCAATCACGCTTCACCAATATGAAACGATCGTTGGTAGGAAAGGATTAAAACTAATAATGCACATATGTGTTAACCAAAATAACAAGCGCATGCGCAATCTAATTTCTATCGTGAATCAATTAAAGATAATATTTTATGCGGCAAACGATTTTATGATCAATATCAAAGCTGTATGATTCAAAGGCAGTAGAATCACACAATCTCACGTTCGTGGACAATCGTTAAATCGATAAAATATCATAGATTAATTATTAGACTCGAAATAACTGCTATGAAATTAGAAACATACCTATTGGGGATCACGAGTGACCTCAACAGTGTTCTAAAAAAAGGTTTAAGCGGCTGATTAATCGGCCGCTTAAATGTTTTCAGCCTGAAATCGAACAGAACTTGAAGAAAGCGGTCAGATTACTCGGTCAGGCGATTAATTCGTTTAAGCGACAATTAAACGTCTAATCGGTGATTAATTAACGTCCGTTTAAATGTTATTCAATCATTTTTTAAATGGGTTCGAATTTCGAACCCATTAAGCTAACTGAACTCAAACCTCATCCATTATTATTTTTCTAAATAGAGGTATATTGATATACTTTGAACTGATTGACATTATTATTTTTTAAATTTCTCTTAGTACTAGCAATTTAATTTTTCAAGTTATGTTTGTTATATCTTTTATGATTTTTTTGAGAGTTTATAGAATTCATATTTGCATGTTTTAAGTATTATAATATTATTATATATTAAAATAATAATAAAACATGTAATCCGTTTAATCACCGTTTAAACCGTTTAAGCATTATGCGCTCCCGGACCGCGCGCGTACTGAAACCACTTTTTAGAACATTGGACCTCAGTGTCCTGTGATGACTGTAGATGTGTAGAATTCGTCTCCATGAATCCGATTCTTAGGAGATCGCTCGATTCTGACTCCGAACGAGAAAGATATGGCCCGAAAACAAATCGATTTCTAAACAGATCTGCGTTGTTTGAAGCAAGTTTGGTACTGTACTGTTCTAAAATCTAGTACTGTTGCAGGTTTAGTGTTAGGGGGGTACTGTTGCAGGTTTAGTGTAGCGGGGTACTGTAGCATTGTTACTGTAGCGGGTTATTGTATTACTGTAGCTTTAGACTGTAGCACTGTATCGCCTGAACTGTAGCAATATTTTTTAAATTTTTTTTAATTGGGGAAAACACAAGAAAGAGAGCAGAAATCTAGAAACTAGGTTTTGTAAAAGACTTGAGAAGAAGAGAGATATAGAGAAGGGATATGCTAGTTAGGGCTTCACATCACTAATTTAGGGTTTCTCTAGGGCTTCACACACAAAGAGAGAGATTAGAGAGAGATCATAACTTACACAAATTTGAAGAAAAATTTTCATAATAATTCATTCATTGATACGAGAGGCATTTTATAGTCTTCTACGAAACTAGTGTTCTAAAAATTGGTTTTCTTATTCGTGTGGTCCAACACTGAATAATGATTAATCGGAGATCAATCAAAATTGAATATTTTAATATATTTAATTATATTTATACACAACTACATATAAATATATACAATTAAGTGTTGAAAATACCTATATATTATACGAGACAATATCTAGATATGAAGTTATAAACCATGATATGATGAACAACAAGAATATGAATAAATGGTAAAAAAAAGAAGAAATAAGAGAACTTATCTCTTCGCATTAGTAATCTAAGATTTCAAATTTTGCAATATAAATATAAATAAAAAAAGTTACATGCAAAATAAGAAATAAAAAAGTTAGTCAATTATCAATCAAAATAATGAACTTTAAATAATGATGGAGAAAGATTGCTAAATAAGTTAATTTGAAAAATAATCAAAAATAAAAACATAAGTATCATTTTATGTAAAATTTAAAATAATAAAATATCATAATTCATCTACTATTTAATAAATAACAGATTAATCATGCGCTTAATCATTTGGACCCGATTAATCGTTTTGGACTTGATTAAGCACCCGAGCGCATAATCAGAGCGCTGATCGATTAGGATTAATCGACCGATTAATCTAATTTTTAGAACATTGTACAAAACTGAATACAATTCAAATTAAAACTCCTAATCAAAATAGAATTACAATTCCAAAATAAAAAAAAAACTCTTAATAAAATTACAACTCCAAATAAAGAAACTAAAAATAAAGAAACTAAAATTACATATAGTTTTATTACGACTGGGAAGCTGGAACAAGGCATCTTCTCCACCTGTGATACACGTGCCATACACGTGGCTTGATGTCCGCATCATTCTCCCCGTGTTGGAGAGAACTCGACTCTATCGAGTTAGAAATGAAAGTGCTTTCATACTACAAATTTTCATGATCAATTTTTGGCAGTTCACTTCAGTTTAACCATGTATCATCAATTGGTACTTTTTCTGTCCAAATAAGATATTTTCGAATCTCACCAACTTAGGTGGTGATAATTTTATCATCTAAGAATTTATCAATTCGACATGTATAGGGTAAAATATCTGATAGTGGTGAAAGGAATGGGCTCTCGAAAATAGGCTCATGGGAAAGCTCACAACAAGTGGGATAATATTTATAAGATTTTTATAATCCACTAAGTAGTCAATATTGAAAATAGAACTGATGTTAAAATCTATAGGAAGATCTATAACATAAATATCATTGTTCAATTTCATCAAGATTTGAAATGCATCAGAACTATAAGCATTTTACTTTTGAACATCACCAACATTAAAAGTATTTAATTTATTCCTATCATCAGCTCGTATCCCATGATTGGCGTTGTTTTGTGTAATTTTATCATTAATCTCCGTTGGTTATTCATGCACATGTGTTGCAAAAGATGATGCAGATAATAATGTAGACTCACTGACTTGACACTGATCTGCTATGGGGATAATATCTGTGGAGAATTTTAATTTAGTAACTAACGTATGCCATAAGAGTAAAGGAATGGTGTCAGCAATAGAGGAAGAAGGAATTGGTGACCAAAACAGGTAACGACAGTAGGGGTTGGTAGGAGAAGTGGCGGAGAAGATGGTGTTGACAGTAGAGCTGGGGACGAGAAAGGATGGGTGATAGTAAACTCCTTATTCACAAGAGTGACTTTCGGAAAAATACTATCAGGCTGAGGGGCTTCAATGAAAACTTTATCAGTGATGACAATCTTAAATGGGCTTGAACAGTTGGCAACAACATGCCCATAATCTTGACTTTTGTAACACTTGATTATAGGACTAAGCTTGAAAAAGTCCTTTTCAATGTTCTTGCTTCTATTGTTATCATATTTTTTTTTTACTTCTCTAGCTGTGGGGATCACACAAGTGGTACCGCTTTTAGGATTCTGATTGTGGGTCTCCAATTTGGTTACTACCCTATTGACATTCTCTTTCAATCGTTTCGCTTCTAAACAGGAGGCATTAGGTTCTTGAGTTAGAGAATCAAGTTTAGTCATGATGTCAACTAAGGTGGGTTGAAAATCCATTTAAGTTGGTATGCACTAAACAAGACTAAGATGAATGATGGAATTCCTATATGCATTTTTAAAAAAATTTTATGCAAAGAAAAACGAATGAAATTCTTAACAAATGCCTAAAACAAAATTCAAATTTTCCTAAATCTAATGCCAGTTTCCTACCTAAATCGTGCTCTGATAACAAACTGATGTGAATGTGTATGCGTGTGTATGGAAATCAACAATAAAACACTCGATCACGCTTCATCAACATGAAACAATCGTTGGTAGGAAATGATTAAAACTAATAATGCATATATGAGTTAACTAAAATAACATGCACATGCGAAATCCAATTTCAATCGTAAATTAATTAAAGGCAATATATTATATGGCAAAAGATTCTACGATCAATATCAAAACTATTGAATTCAAAGGAAGCAGAATCACACAATTTCACGTTTGTGGATAACAGTTAAATCGATAAAATATCAGAGATTAACTATTAGACTCGAAATAATTGATATGAAAGTAGAAACATACTTACTGAGGATCACGAGTGACCTCGTGACCTAAGTGTCCTGTGATGACTGTAGATGTGTAGAATTCGTCTCCACGAATCCGATCTTAGAGAATTGCTCAATCCTGACTCCGAACGAGAAAGATGTGGCCCGAAATTAAACTGATGCCTTAACGGAACTGGGCTGTTTGAAGCGGGTTCGGTATTGTACTGTTCTCGAATCTGGTACCGTTGCAGGTTTACTGTAGCGGGGTACTGTTGCAGTTTTACTGTAGCAGGGTACTATTGCATGTTTATTGTAGCGGGGTTATTGTAGCACTGTAGCTTCAGACTGTAGCACTGTAGCGTCTGAACTGTATCAATATTTTTAAAAAAATTTTTGATTGGGGGAAAACACAAGAAGAGAGCAGAAATTTAAAAACTAGGGTTTGTAAAAGACTTGAGAGAAGAAGAGGAGAGAGAGAGAGAGATAGGGAAGGAGATATGCTAGTTAGGGCTTCACACCACTAATTTAGGATTTCTCTAGTGCTTCACACACAAAGAGAGAGATTTGGGAGAGATAATAACTCAACAAATTTGAGGAAAAATTTTCATAATAATTCATTGTTTTCATTGATTGATACAAGAGGCCTTTTATAGGCTTGTACAAAATTGAAACAACTCAAATTAAAACTCCTAATCAAAATAGAATTACAATTTTAAAATAAAGAAACTAAACTCCTAATAAAAAATACAATTTCAAATAAAGAAACTCAAATTAAAGAAACTAAAAGTATATAGAGTTCTATTACTACTGAAAAACTGAAACAAGGCGTCTTCTCCGCCGGTGGTGCACGTGCCATACACATGACTTGATGTCCGCATCACTAAGGGTTTATTTCATGATGAAAGCAAACTGTAAGAACTCTTATTTGGTTTTGGTGGTCTGCGAGTGAGACAAAGCATATAGAGCTGTATGCTTCTTGAAATGAGTGATACACGAGAATGGAAGAAGGTAACAATCAAATGCTAGCAACAAATAAAATGCCATGTCTGCATTCTCATTTGGGCACTCACAGTCAATGAGGATTGAAGGATACACTGTGAGGTTGAAAGTGATGATTGCCAACTATGCCATAATGAACCAGAAGTAATATCATTTTCGAGTACAGAATGTGTCAGGATTCAAGAGTATGAGATAGAAAATGAAGCCCATTTGTTGGATGATTGTCTAGAAGCAAGATATTTAGAGCAAGGGCTTAGACAGAGAGGCCAAGGTAATTTGGTCATTAGCTAGTAGAAATGCATCTAAAAGTTAAAAGTCTTTTTAGCTTTTGTGATATGAATTAATAAAGTTTTGAGTCTTATGCATGTTTCAAGAGACAACCTAATAAATGTCAAGGTAACTTGGGTCAACCTATAGTAAGTGGAGGTCAAGCCAAGATGGTAAAGACATGACAATTAAGATCATTAATTTTGTTATGGGGAAATATACTTGTCAGATGAATTCCAATGCAAGGTTAAATCATTTTGAGTAGGCTTCATGAACTACTAAGGTGGCAAAAGCAATCCTGGTTGTGGTTGCACACTGGAAGAACAATGCAATATGCAAAGTGCCTGTGGCAATGTGTTGTCACCAAATGATGTGAAAGAAAGCTTAAATAGATTAGAGGTTCTGGTAATTTTCTTGGGCTTTGGCTCTTTGGTATAGGGTAAGACCAAAGAGAGTTATTTATCAGCTAGCTAATAAAGGCATCCAAAATATGGCTAGATTTGCAGGTAAGGGATTATGCCTACACCAGGAAGGACGACATTTTATTCTCAAATAAAGCTTTAAATCCAGAAAGAACAGACTGTTTGACGTCTGCCAGCAATGATCGAATTGATGCCAAATGTTTCATTTGTTACCTTCAGCATATGTATACTCGAAGAGTCATCAGCAGAAAAAAAAAAACCTGCTCTAAGAAATGGCTGCATCTAATAAGTTATGCCTTTAAGGGGACCAAGGAATGCTGAGGAATACCATCTTCAATCCCTTGACACATTTTCTTTTCGTAACATACATTTCATTTATAAAGTTCACACCCTATGAGCCGGGCTCTGCCTCAAGTGACACTGCCACAGAGTGCGTATTCCTTGTCTAGTCATGTACTACTCTTTCATAATACAACAAAATACATGCTGTGATTTATATATCCTGCTTAGAAAGATTTCCCCTCATGCTTTGGCAAATGCCATTTGCTCCTACGTCTGACTGTTTATCTTGATTCTTCTTAGTCCACCTTTTTTGCTCTTCTTTAGTAGGACAAGAGGTCCATTTCTGTGTTTATTTTTCTTTATGCCATTGGTGAAAAACGAGTTTAACTGACATGTTGGATGCTAGGATTTAGAATTAAGATTGAATAATACATAAGTTTTTTCCCCTCTTTTCTGAAAGAGGTGAATTCTGTTGCTTAATGTTGGTCGGTTCTGTGACATTCATTTCCCTCACTTTCTTCAGGTTTTAGTTAGCTGCCATTATTTTTCATCTTGAGTGGTATCCTATATTATTCATGTCATATTATAACAACTGTTTAGTTTTTACATGATCTTGTTCTTCTATGCGCTTTGATTTGTAGCGCTGAAGTCTCTTCATTTCCATTCTATCTGTCAAACCACTGAAAATCAGACCATTCTGTAGATTGAATGCTCCCAAATGGCTGACATGGCTAAAGAGATTGTTCAAACAAATGGGTTTTCTAATGGCAACGTCACATTACATGTTTGCTGAACTGTAAACTTTATTTCATTAGTGTTCTCTACTATTTATTCTGTTCCCTCTCTATTTTCTCTGTCATAACTGTCTTGAAAGGAAAGGTGGAAGAGATTGAGCTTCCTGTACCCCATGTAGATATCATCATTTCGGAGTGGATGGGCTATTTTCTTCTGTTCGAAAATATGCTCAACACAGTTCTATATGCACATGATAAATGGCTAGTAAGTGACTTAATTGTTTCATATCTCATGTTCGTTTTTCATGCATTCTTGTTCTAGGATAATATGTTTATTAACATCTCTAAGTTTAACTTGTGGAGCCAAGTCCGACCTCTGGTTAATGAAATCTCTGCACGACAATCACATGCACTCTTTATAAAGATTCTCACCTTGTTAAATATTATGTCCAACGTACCCTTAGAAGAATTGTAAGTTCTAGGATAATATGCTGATGAATGGCCGTAAGTTTGGCAGTTGAACCCTAGTCTTAAACGCTGGTTATGAAATCTCTGCACTGATCCTGCCCTGCATGTGAAATGCTCTTTTAGCATCATGCCAAAAGGTTCAAGACTCCTGATACAGTCACATGCACTTTTAACTATACACATTCAAACCTTGTTAAAATATTATGTTCAAGAGACCCTTGGGAGAATCTTAAGGAGAGAGCAAATGGAAATTGCGAATATGCTGAATTCCCTTGCAGCAATTTCCAGATTAAAACTTGAGAAAACATGTGAGAAATAGCAAGGAACGCATAAATGGTCCCTTCATCCATCATAACACCCAAAGTATCCAATAGGAGATGAAGGAAAATCAAAAACCTTAAAGCCATATCCTGCTCCTGTACGCTTCTCAGAAACATACTTCTTTAGAAGTCAACATATTATTTGTAATGCTTATCTGAGGTGATTATCTGGGATAATTTTGGGGTTACATTTGCCTCATCTACAATGTTACAAGATGAGATTTTTTTTACATTGTAAAAAGAAACTTGAAGATGATTCTCATCCTGTTGATATTTGTCAAGCCCTCTTGTTAAGATAGTATTCTAGGCTTTAGATTACCTAGCCCGAGTTGAAGGATATTGGGCGCGCCCTTTTAAAGACCGCTTTATTAATTTTATAATGAGTTAATCTTGGCTGGTATGTTGGAATCCTTATCACTCTGTCCTGTAGCCTTTACATTTGCAGTAAGTAATCTCTTCATTATTGAAAAGTTTGTAAGGGAACCTGCAGCCAGATCTAGCTGGTTTCTGGAGGACCAAAAGAGGAGAAATAATGGAAAAAAGAGGATAAGTAGATCAGAAGAATAGTATAATGATTATGACACAAAGTATATCGGAATAATAAAGAAAGGGACGGACTGTAGGACTCGACCAGTTATCAAGTCTGCATTCATTAGAAATTCTAATATATATATATATATATATATATATATATATATATATATATATATATATATATATTATATATATATATATATATATATATATATTACACTGCTCCATGCCAGTCACCAAATAACCTTAGTAAAAAGATAACATCCCCAACTCAAATGAAAGATACGCCTCATTTAATCAAAATTTCCCTCATCTATCCACTCTAAATTAAAAAAAAAGGTTAATGGAACATGTCAACTAATTAGAAGATGACATAATCTGAAGTCCAAGGGGTTTTCAAGGGTTTTTAATTGCAGTCTAAAATAAGTTAAGCTATATTGCGCCCCATGGAGATGCCCTTGTCATCAATTTGAAGCTAATTAGGGAAAGGAGGAGGTAAGCATGATTTGTCCTAGAACAACAAATTCATTTATTTCAAAATTCTTCATCCATTCCAACTAATCACGGAGTCTATAAATAGACTTTACAAATTTATAGTTCCAAACCACAACTGATGTGGTATTAAATAAAAATAAAATACAATATCTAACTTCTAATAAACCAAAACACAACTAAAAGATAAAATTACATAAAATAAAATCCATATAGTCCTCAACTGCTCGAGTCAATCTGGACTGGGATTCTTTCGCCTGCTTCAGCGCTTGATGTTCGCATCATTCTTTCGAGGTGGGAGAAGACTCTACCCCGTCGAGTCAGGTGGAATAGTGCCCCTCTGCTGTACTGGACCAGTCCGCTGCAAATCACTTCGATATAGTTGTGAATCAACAGTCAGTGCTTTTCTTTTACAGCGTTCTAAGTACCTGTGAGTTCCACCAGCTTTGGTGGTGATAGTCTCATCCTCTAAAACTTTATCAACCTTTTTTGCTGAAATGGGATGGGTATCTGGAGTGGGGTAAGTGGGGGTCTCTCAGAGAATGATTTAGGGGAAGGCATAATATTCAATAGGTAACAATCAAAATCCTTGTAATCTACTAGATCATTAACATTAAAAGTACAACTAATGTCATAATCTTTAGGAAGATCTATAACATATGTAGTACAATTCAGTTTATTGAAGATCTTGAAAGGCCCAGCACTGCGGACATGCAACATCTTAACAGCTCCTGAAGGAAACTGTTTCAAATAAATCTGAACCATCACATAATCACCTACATTAAAAGTTTTAGATATTTTTCAACTGCCAGTTCATAAAATCGGCTTCACATTGCTCCATTTATTTCCATCACTGATTTTTTTTGTGTAGCTTGTACACATGTTTATGTGATGCAAATGCAAGTGCAGACTCAAATGCTTTATAGTGAGATGATGTCGGCGGTAAGGGAGGAAGCAGTTTGTTGACATGATATGCATGACTAGTGGGAGATAGAAAAAGGTTAGTAACAATGAGAAGTGGAGAAGTTAGGGTTTGGAGCAAAGCTAAAGTAGATGTCTGCTTGGGTTGTCCAGTCTTGAGTCTCAAGGGTAGTAACTTAATATGTTTACTCTCATGCTCAAATTGACACATGTTGGATCGATCGTAAATGGTGACATTTTTGTCGAACAGTCATGGTCTACCTAACATGACTTGACCCACATTCATGATCACATTACATCAGATATTATCTTTGTAATGATTGAAATTGACTGGGACAATATCGTTATTTGACTTCAAGTGTCGTGGAGTCAATCCAAGACACTTTGAATGGGTGGGGGTGGGGTACAACCTCTAACCCAAGAAATACAGCGATTTAGATGATATTACGTTGATACAACTTTTACTGCCCACAATCACTTTACAACTCTTGTCCAATTTTGGTGAACGTGTGGAAGGTAGCACTTTTTTCTCCAATCGTCTTTTTCAGTTGGTTGAGAAGAGACATTTAATAACAAACAAGTGAGTTGATGGCGTTTGATTGATACAATTGAGACCAACATCTTCACTTGTCGGCTCTTCGTCAATTTCAGAATCTTCTCCTTAAAGGTGTACACATCAGAGTCTGGCTCAATGGTTTCAGTGGGTGTTCCATCTATAATGGTGATTCTGACGAGACTAGGGCAATTGACAGCTAAGTGTTCGTAACCTTGACATTTGTAACACTTGGTTGTGGAACTAACTTTGGAGGACTCGGGGCCCTTATTTCTGTTGTCCCGTTCAAGATTCTCCTGCCCTTGATGTCATCCCTATGTGTAGGGGTTTTGGTACTAGACCTTTTGATTTGGGGATATGGGGAAGGTTTAGATATTGAGGTTTGATAATCATGTCTCTTGAAAGTGTGAGTGGTCTTAGCGGAGTAGAGATCTTGGACTAACACATACACTGCCTCTAACTCATTGACTCCTCTAGCTAACAGTTCAATTCGTAGGTCATTCCTAAGGCCGACTCTAAATCTAGCAAGAATTTTAGCCTCACCTTTTCTATTGAGGGTACTCAATCTGATGAGAAATTCATTGAATTTCTCGACATACTCCTTTGCAGATTTGTTCCTTGAGTGTTGATGCCAATTGTCCATGAGACGGGCACTGAACGATGGTGGCACATTCTTTATTTTTAGCTCTTCTTTCATTTTATCCCATGTGTCAATCGGTGGTCAACCTTAAGCTGCACACCAGTTTTTTAGGTTGGTCCAATACTGACTAGCTTGACCAGACAGTTTCATTGCAGCGTACTTAACTTTTCTAGACTCGGTGAGTTCGTCCCATGTGAAATACTTATCTAGTTGGAATATCTAGTCTATGAAAAGTTGTGGGTCGTGATGTCCATCAAAGTTGGGGACATCGATCTTGATGTTTTTCAGATATTGAGCATCGAGATTGGATGGGTCATCGGTGTTACGTCGTTCCTCGGTGGGGTTTGGTCACCTGTAGGTGACTCAGGTTGTTTACGCATGACTTCTACTTTGGTGAGCCGTTCATCGATTGTCTTAAGATTTTCTAGCTTAGCACTTATCTCGGCGAATATTGATGTAATCTGTTGGAGATCCATTTGAGTGGTGTGGGATTTGCTAGACTCTCCTAACAGATATGGTTGACCACTACGGGTGGGCATGCTACGCAATACCTAAATGAGGATGAAGAGATGCAAATCTAAGTTAAATATTTTTTTAAAAATGCAAGAAAGATTACAATTTTCTAGCAGATGCCTAGGTGATGCAGATCCTACCCTAACCGTGCTTTGATACCAAATGATGTGAAACGTGTATGCGTATGAATTAAAAATCAGTGATAGAACAAAACTTCGCTATGTTTCACCAACAATACGATCTTGGGTAGGAAAACTGTTAAAACTAATAATGAGATGGATTTTAACAAAATATCGCAATTGCAGTTGTACAATTCGCAATCTAAATAAACTAATGCAAGTACCAGTTATAATGGCAAAGCTTGTACACTCAATATATATGGTCAATAAATACAGGATAACAGAATCTCGCAATCTTACTTTTTGTGGCAGCAGATTAAATCGATAAAATAATAGAGAATAATTATCAACCCACAAATAAATAGACCTTGTTGAGAAAATTAGTTACTGAGAATCACAGGGATCTCAGCGACCTATAGTGGATACTGATGTGTAGAGCTCATCGTCACGATTGTAACGACGCGAAGATCGCCTAAATCAGAGTCCGGATGTGAGAGTTATGGATCGTAGACGTATGTGGACCCGTTACTGTAGCAGTCGTGGAACGGGTGCGATTACTGTAGCAAACAGTTAATGACGTAAACCCGCTTACAGTTTTCCTTCATTTGGAGCTGGTTGGGTTCGGTGTTTCTCTCTTTGACACCTGAATTCAATCTTCTTTTCTTTTTCTTCTTGCTTTGCTTGCAGATGTAGAACAGGAGGCAGAGATGGAGAGGATTGCCGGCGGCGACGCTCGGAGATGCTGGAGGTGGTGGTGGCGTAGGCGGGAAGGAGTTGGTGGATGCTTGTGCTCGGCGGTGGTGCTCGACGAGGAAGAGAGGAAGAGGATGAGGTGATGCTCGCGTGAGGAGGTTGTGACGACGCTGCAGGCGGAGCTTGGCTGTCGCGGAGGCGAGGAGGAGAGGAGAAATTGTTGGGTTCAGGCAGCAACGCAGAACAACAGAGGGAGAGCTTGCTGAGGATGTGTTTGTGGCTTGGGTGCAAGGGGATAAAGATGGAGGGAGAAAAAACTTGACTTCTTGGCTGTGCATGGTGAAAAGGTAGGAGCTATTGTCTTTGTAAAACTGGTTGTTAGGGAAGAAGAAATAGGAGAGGGTTTGTTTGATGGCAGGGGAAGGAAGAAAAGGTGAGAGAAAATATAGGGTTAGGGTTTTCTAGAGGGAGTTAGGAATAATCCTCAACAAATTAGATAACAAACTCAAATAACATAATTCATTTATTCCAAAATTCTTCATCCATTCCAACTAATCCCAGAGTCTACAAATAGACTTTACAAATTTGTAGTTTCAAATCACAACCAATGTGGTACTAAATAAAAAGAAAATATAATATCCAACTCCTAATAAATCAACACACAACTAAAAGATAAATTTACATAAAATAAAATGCATAAAGTCTTCAACTACTCGAGTCAATCTGGATTGGGATTCTTTCGCCTGCTTCAGCACTTGATGTCCGCATCAAACATCCAATGGCAATTAGCTATTGAAGTGAGAAGGCAACATCCAATGGCAGTTAGTTAGGTGGAGATGCTTTGACCAACCCAGATTCTCTAGGATCAGGCAGGATAATATATTTCTTATTACTGCTTCACAGGCATTAGAGGTGACTCATCAAAGACAGTCCTTTTGTTATTTTTATTTTGTTTTTCTTCTTATTCCCTTTTGGACATTTGTTGTCGTCTGCAAGAACTTCACTCAAGGCATGTAATTTATTGTCACTCATCGGAGCTGTCTTGAAATAAGGATGAACAAATTTCTCATTCAAAATGGACTACACCAAAATGGGACTAATATCAGTTGACAAGGACAGCATGTAATTTATTGTCACACATCGATGAGCTATTTCTGAAATCAAGAATGAACAAATTTTCTCATTCAAAGGAACACAATATCAGGACTAATATCAGTTGACAACAACATATTTCTCATGACAACCCAAACTCTCTAGGATCAGGACAACATATTTCTTATTCCAGCTTCACAGACACCAGAGGCGACTCATCAAAGACAGTCCTTTTGTTATTTTTATTTTGTTTTTCTTCTTTTCTTCTTATTCTTTTTTGGAGATTTGCTGTCATCTGCAAGAACTTCACTCAAGGCATGTCATATATTGTCACACATCTGAGCTATCTTGAAATAAGGATGAACAAATTTTCTTACTCAAAAGGAACTCCAAAATGAGACTAACATCAATTGACAAGGGTTTATCTTATAAGCACTGATACCGGTTTCATCCTGGTTACCTCTTGTGAATGTATATAGGAGTCAAGCATGAAGTTTGAAAGAAACATTGATGGGGATCATTAGGCGGCTCATTTTACTCTTATTTTAGTCCCATATCAGGTATGACGAGAGATATCTTTTGCATGAGGCCTATGTAAGGTCAAGACTTGCATTTGTTTTAGCATTTTAGTTGTTTTGAAAATTTAAACCTTTCATTTCATTTATTGCTTTGTGTTGAATCTCTGCATGGTGATATGCTGAGTGGGAGAGAGATCTCTTTGGTGGTGAAGCCAAAATCAATTTGTACCCTCTTAAACGCTAATTTCTTTCCCTCTTGATCTTCTTCCCCTTCCCGTTCTACATCAAACATCTTCACTCTTTACAATCAATAAATGTCTAGGAATGAGAAGATAAAACTACCATGTGGTATCATTATAGTAAACCTCAGGAAACGGTCGGTCATTTCGTGAAAGAAAGCATCACATTCCAAGAACTAGCACCAGAACACATGATTTTACCGCAGCAAATTAAATATTGAAGCTCTTTTTTCAAGCTGCACTGCATGGCTTGTGCATGCAGAAACACAGGAAAAAATAGTAAATTAATTTGATTGAACTTAATAGCATATCTTCTCTTCTCATCTTACCAATGTGTATCTGAGCAAGTATACTGTCTTCCATGAGGTAGATGCACCTTTGTGTGACCACCATTGACAGCTGTACCCACATATTCAGTTGAAAGCGTGTTGTGCAAAAATGGAACATGATCATGTTTTTATGCAGGTGAATGATGGAATTATTTTACCAGACAAAGCTTCTCTATACTTAACGGCAATTGAAGATGCTGAATACAAAGAAGACAAAATTGAATGTGAGCGTACTCCTATTATCTTCATTTTGTTTCTATGCTTGATAAATATCCCATTGAGCATTACATTAAATGTGTGATGACTTCTTTTAGTAAGTTTTCATTTATTTTTTATGAGTTCAGTGGAACAGTTTATTTTTATGTTTTTCAAAATTGTCTCTTTGCTTTTCAGTCTGGAATAATGTGTACGGCTTTGATATGAGCTGCATCAGATAGCAGGCTATGATGGAACACTTGTTGATACTGTAGACCAGAATCAAATAGTCACTAACTGTCAACTACTCAAGGTGAGATATTCGTTCTTTTTTTTTTCTGTTCCTATCTGTTGTTTTGTGCCCCTAAAAAAAAATAATTTCATGTTACATCATGTCTAGATGATGGACATCTCGAAAATGACTCCTGGGGATGCCTCTTTCACAGCTCCGTTCAAAATTGTAGCAGAACGTGGTGATTATATTCATGCTCTTGGCATACTTTGATGTCTCCTTTACCAGATGCCACAAACTGATGGGTTTTTCTACAGGTCTATACCTTTTCCTGATCTAAATTTAGTTTCATTCTCCAAATGCCTGCTGCTGCAAGGAAAAACTGGAATATAATAATTGAAAAAGCAAAATCAGAATTTATATATTAACACATTATAATTTCACTATGAAATTATTGTAAATTGGTACTAATCATTCCTGTTTCACGGTCCATAATAAGTGGATATTTCACCCTGGAGTCATTTATCCTAATGCATAACGGTCCTCTCTATAGTAATTTTCACCCTTCTTGATGTTGTAGTGGAATTATAAAGTCAAATCTTAGCCCCGGATAACGGGACCCAAGTTTTCACTCTTTGAGGTTGCTTGAGAGAGTATGTACATTTTTATGTTACCACTAGAAATGAGCCTCCACCTCTGCACTGCAAGACAGTTTGAGTTGTGTTATGCTTTAATTATGGACTATGGAGCACAGACACGGGTGTCGGACACGACGGAGACGCGGGACACGACAAAATCCAAAAAAAAGGATACAGGGACACAACAAGAAATATTTTATTATTATTATATATAAATAAATTTATACAATCTCAATCAAGTGATCAACAAACTAAAATACCAATCAACACGTTCACAAACTATAAAAGTCATAAGTTTATAACAAAATTACCACCGAAAAATAAAAGTTCACGAGTTATCAACTTAACATCACAAGCTCAAAACAAAATTACAACCGCCGTCATATGTCTCAAGATGAAGTCGAAGCTAGTCCAATGACTTCTTTATTATCTCCTTCTCCATCATTCGCAAACAACTCGGCTACATTGTGGGTTCATCAAGAGAAAGAGTAGCGAAATCTAGAACATTGGCACCCTGAAATGAGTCAAAGTCGTCACCGTGAATATCCCACGTCTTTGTTTCCTCTTCATTATATTCTTCTGAATTTTTAGAAAGCAAACGGAGATTGTTATGCACATATACTAGATCTTCCGTCCGTGCCGGGATTAATTTGTTCCTCTTTGAGGAGTGAATAAAGGAGTATTTACTCTAATTTCTTTCATAACAAGAGGAGGAACATGGTTGGCCTAGAAGCTTTAAGGCCAACACTTATAAATTTGGAGTTGATGAACCATAAATAACCCACCAATACCTCGGATCCAAAAATCCTCTATCACGAAGAGAATCTAGATCGGCAAAAGCACCCAAAGTGTCCGAAAATCTAGCATTCTCTATGCTCACTGCCCGCCTTTCTTCGGGGTTGGGATAATATCTCTTCAAACACTTTCTTCTTTCGGAAGAGATTTCTTCATCTTGATGGGGAGCTTGTTGACTTATATTCTCATTAAGCCAAACATCATAATAATACCTATTAACATAAAGCATAACTACATTAAAGAATAACCACATTAAAGACAATGAATTATAACATAAATGATGTAACACGAGATATGATTGCAATCACGTTCAAAGTAAAGAAATGAAAATTAAGGTTTTGAATTGAACTAGAAAAGAGGGATTAGGGTCTAAAAGAGAACCGGATAGATTTGGGCTTCACACTTCTTACGCGGGCTTCACACCCTTTGCACCATGGGCTTCACACCCAAAACTCAGAGCACCTTCAAGAGAATTTAACTGAAAAAAGTTTTAATTCATTGTCTACTTATTCATTGCGTTGAGCCTCTTTATATAAGCTCTTACAAAGTGAACTTCCCCATCACAACCGATGTGAGACTAAGTTTCATAATAAAAGAAAAAGCTAAACTCATAAATAAATTACATAAAAAGATAACTAGCATTGGTGTGATGTTCCCATCAATAACTTAAATATTACCTTGAATTCAAAGAGTGTTAAACATTGAAGTGGTGTGTTACTCTTATTCCACCGATCCTCCAAGATTTGATGCACAACATTATAAAAAGGTGATTACTTATTTTTTTCGTGCCGATAAATAGCACTTTTAACCTTCTCTATTGTTGTGTCGCACTTGTCACACCAAATGAAGAGATGGCTTGTCGGTGTCAGTGACCCTTGTCATGTCATAAATTGGCTCGGTGAAGGCAATGATGTAATTTATCTTGTCTCATCACAAATCATCTAGGACTTTCTTTTTAACAAATTGTGCTTGTCCCACATCATCATCCCTATACATGTTCTATCGATCACTAAGGACCAAATCTTGGAGGTTTCTTTTGATGACTTTAAACCTCTTCAACATGATAATCCAAGAAGCAAATTTACTTTCCGCCACCGCAAGAAGCTTCATCTTGGAATAATCATTGAACATGGCAAGTCTCATAGAATGGTTCATGATAAAATTTTTCATAATCAAGGCATCATTCGAGATTTCTGTGATCTAACTGCATTGAGCATAAACTACATCATTTGCCTTCGTATTTTAGCCGTAAAAATATTCTTAAGTGCACGATTCAGAGTGTGCACTACACAAGGAGTCCAAAAGATGTGAGGATACTTGCTCTCCACAATAGCACCCGCAACCTTACATGCAAAAGCATTATCAAATGATTTTGAGGACCAACCTCTTTAATGTAATCTTCAAGCTTCTCTGCAATGTAATGTCAATTTTTCACTTCTCCCTCGGCATTTACGGAGTTCATGAACATCGGGACACTTTCGATGACCGCTATAAAATTAATGTGAGGTCTCCTTTGCGCATCCGCCCATCGATCACTACAAATAGAGACCCCTTTTTGCTTCCATGTGGCCCTGATGGGCTTTCATGTGGCCCTCTATGTGAGATTTTTCACGTTGCAAGAGAGGTTCGCAAAGAGTTGTAGTCGGGAGGTTTGTAGCCGGCTATTGGATTGTTTGCGTCAAATTTAAATACCTTGGCATATTATGGATTTCTTGTCAAATTAAATGACAATCCACCGGTATAGAACATCCTCGCAATAATGCAATCTAATTTATCCTTTGCCTCTTTATTGAATGCTTGATCACGGTGTTGACCCCCCTCCTCTTCATCGGTGCACTTGGATCACTTGCACTTCCACTGACCACACTTAATGTTGAAGATATTGTCAATGTTACGTCCTTAGGCATAAAAGCCTTCAATCTCATTTCCGCTTGCTCCATCTCCTTTGTCATATCTCTTATGCTGTGGGTTTAACCGTTGCATACATCTTTATTACTTGTCCGCTTATCCGTATGAGATGTGCCTTGACTCTTGAATATGATCCATTGAATGATTCAAGACAATAACTACATTTTCACTTTCAATTTCCTTCTCCCCTTCCAATTTTTTTCAGTTTAGTTACAAACTTTCAAAGAGGTGCATGATCATCCATCGGACCACTTGAACATTCTATTGAAGTCATATTGCTCTAACTTCTAGACACAACAATACAATAATATTAACTACACAACAATTAATCTCAAATCCTACATTGTGTATTAATTTCACCCATCAATTAAACTCAAATTTTTACACAATCATACTCAATTACTATCAAAATCTTACATTAGTTAAACTCAAAATCCTACACATAATCACACAATTTAATTAAATTAATTAAACCATGCAATCTAATTAATTCCTACACAATCTCTGATGTCTTTGCTCCTCTCTCAGTCTCTCTGATCCTCTGTCTCACCGCTCCTCTCTCCTCTTTTCTTTCTCTGCTCCTCTCTCTCTCTTTCAGTCTCTTTGTTTCTCTCTCATCTCACTGCCTTTCTCAGTTCCTCTCTCTGCTCTCTGTCTTTCTCTACTCTTTGTCTCTCTCTGCCCCCTCTCACTCTGCTCTCAGCCCTTCTCTCTGCTCTCTGTCTCTCTCTGCCCCTCAAGAGGCAGTGAGACAAAGAGAGAAGATCAGAGAAACTGAGAGAAGCAGAGAGGAGAGAAAGGTCATTCAGTCTCTCTGATCCTTTCTCTCTCTGCTTCTCTCAGTTTCTCTGATCTTCTCTCTCTGTCTCACTGCCTCTTGAGGGGCAGAGAGAGACGGAGAGCAGAGAGAAGGGCTGAGAGCAGAGTGAGAGGGGCAGGCAGAGAGAGACAAAGAGTAGAGAGATGAAGAGCAAAGAGAGGGGAGAGCGATGACAGAGAGAGAGAGAGAGATACAGAGATATCAAAAAGAGAGATGGAGAGGGGTAATTACCTCAGATGAGCTCCACCACCATGATCTCCACCAGCTCCACCACCATGATCTCCACCAGATCCACCACCATGAGCTCCACGATGACGTCGAACTCCATCTCCACGTTCTCAATCAGATCCACCACCAGAGAGACGATCTTCCTCTTCGCAGATGAGATAGTGGGTCTCGTCGATCGAAATTTAGGGGGGGGAGAGATGGAGAGAGAGGGCCTCGCCGATCGGAATTGGGGGGAGAAAGAGGGAGATGGATTGGATCGTCGATCGAATTTGGGGGGAGAGTTAGAGAGAGGGCCTCACCGATCAGAATTTGGGGGCAGAAAGAGGGAGATGGATTGGATCGTCGATGGAATTTGGGGGGGAGAAGTAGAGAGAGGGCCTCGCCGATCGGAATTTGGGGCAGAGTGAAGGCCTCGCCGATCGGAATTGGGGGGGGGAGAGGGAGATGTGGAGAGAGAGAGAGGAGAGAGAGGGAGGATTGCCGATCGGATTTGGGGGGGGGGGGAGAGAACTGAGATCGCCGATCGGATTTGGGAGAGGTGGAGAGATAGAGCAGAGAGAGAGGGAGGGGTTGAGAAATCGATCGATTAGGGTTTATTTAGTCGGTCGGGTTATCGAGTTTTGCCTGCGCCTGCCCGTGTTCGAGCCACACCCGACCCGTGTCCGTGTCCAAGCCCAAAATCGGGCGATTTGAGCTGGACAGCCTGAACCGTGTCTAACACGTGTCAGGCACGTACCGGTGTCCGATATGTGCCCGACACAAACACAGCGAGCATAAGGCCGTGTCCGTGCTTCATAGATTATGGACCAATAAATATCTCAATTAGATTGGTTGGTTGTAAATTGTAATGTCTTTCACATCTCCTTTGAAGTTGCTTATGCAACCATATGGTTAAAAAACAAAGATAAAAATCTCGCGGATAGGGAGAATATCAAAATTCAATCATTCCTTTACCTGGCCTTTCCAATAGTTGAAGTTAAAAGTGATATATAAAAAATATTAAGGAGTACCATAATGAAGGGAAATGTTGAAGCGAAATAAAAGTGAAAGGTTAGTTTTAAGGAAAATTCGGACTGAGAAGTTTAGCAAAAATAATTAGAAAAAAGATGCCAAAAAGAATAAACAGTCATAAAATTCAACCACAGTATACTTGGGAACATATCCAGACAGAGGATGCTTCCCTCAAAGCACTATTAGCATTTTATTTGTTGCATAGGAGATAGATATATCTTTAATAACTAAAACTATTTAACTTAAAATGTATATAACATAAAACATAGTCATGATCTCAAACTCTTCTTCCATTTTAAGTGAAGTTTGAGATCATGACTATATCGAAAGACTTGAAAATGTTTCAGATACTGGTTGCATGTTTACCTTGTTATTCTTCTGTGTGCGCTGGGAGTTGTATTGCATCCTTGAAATAACTTAAAACTCCTTGTGCATGCATGCTTGAAATTTTTTCATGAGACTTGAGAGTGACCATATCATTTCTGCAGGGCCTCGATCGAAGGCTACCCACTGGAAGCAGACAGTTTTATACTTGAAGATGTTCTGACTGTCTGCGAGGGAGAAGCAGTGGTCGGGAGCATGACTGTGGAGCCCAACAAGAAGAACCCTCGGGATATTGAGATAATGCTCAAGTATTCATTAAACGGGAAACGTTGTCTAGTCTCTAGAACCCAACACTACAAAATGCGGTAACCCTTGCATACCCATGGAAGATAGATTTGTAATAGTATGACTAGTTATTTACATTTGTTTGTGAGAGTGTTTACTATCCTGTCCACGTAAGTGTGGTCCAAGGTCAATGCGTGTAGTAACATTGAAATGTACAATTTCTAGGGAAATTATTTATTTTTATGAAATCATAGTCGTTTTTATTGTTAAGACTTGACTAATCGCACTCTTGAGTGAATCTGTGAATGTTGCATTGTTGTCCTAGCGCGATTTGGAAGTTGAATTAATAGTTGCTTTACACTAGTTTGTGAATTTAAGATCGTGATTTATGCATCAAATTCGATTCTTCCAGTACTTGTGTGGCGTCCGGTTTCAGTCCATGAAATATGTAATCGTAAATTTTCTTTCATGTCTGATTGATGCGTTACGCAAAGAATCCAGTGTATGGTAGCATCTATGCCCCTTGGGAACCTATGTTGTACAGTTCACTGTTCATCATCTTCTCCTTCCAGAATTCTACCATTTGAACCAAACGAATCGTATATTGCAAGCCTAACTCCAATATATGATGTCTATACCCCTTCTTTGGGAATAATATCCCTCTAGAGGAACTAGGCCTGTCAATGGGTCGGGTTCAGACCCGGACCCGACCCGATTAAGCGGGTATGGAAAGGTTGCTCTGGACCCATACCCGTTTACCCGTATACCCGTATACCCGAGTATTAAATGGGATGGGTCTGATTTTACTTGAATCAGACCCGATTACCCATTTACCCATTTCAAAACATAAATATAAATAATACTAATAGAATTAAAACCCTCTCAAGACTCTATCAGTAAATGATCCCTTAGTGCTTTAAGTGTTGAAGACTGTTGGTTGATTAGTGGGTGATTCTATTGTTGTGTTTTTCCAAATAAATTTGGGGCCTTTCTTTAATTTTTTTTCCCCCCTTTATTAGAGTCTTTCATCGAAAATTTTCCCTCCACCTCTTGCACCTGGTTGCATTTCATCCTTTATTGATATTAAAACATGCTTTCTTTCTCTTTACAAAAAATTTTTTCCCTCTCTTCATGTGTTTTTGTTACTGTATTTGTTTATATTTTTTTTTTCCTTATGGATCTGGGTAAACGGTCTGGACCCGCGGGTACAGCGGGTCCGGGTATGGAAACTCACCTTCTGGACCCGCGGGTAAACGGGACGGGTATGGTACCCTCTTGGGTAAACGGGTCCGGGTCTGGTACCACCTGTACCGCCCCGAACCCGACCCATTGACAGGCCTAAGAGGAACCTCTTCTTGATTTTGTTGATCTTATCTTTAACTTGACAAGGTAGGTCAAAATAAGAGGGGATGCATAAGATGCAGAAGTTGGTGTAGTAGACAGGGAGATGTTAAGGGGGACACACTGAGTTAGGAGAGACAGGAACCCTATCGAGAGTTTCGCAAGACATGGGTTATCCTAAGGTTAGACCTGGTAAAATATGACTCAGAATAGTACTTTTCTGGCTTAAACTTTATAGCTCAAATCTTACTCTGGAGTACAACTTGTGGGCCCACACGTATATCGCACAAGGCTCGATTTTTTCATAACGTTTTGAATTAGGGGCTGTTTGTTATCCCGAAAACACGGTGTGGAAATCTGTCATATGCATGACAGTTTAGCTTTTTCCGTGTTGTTTGTTTACGAAAAAAGAAAAAAATCGTAAATGCAGTGGGGTTCGCGAAATAGCGCATGCAGGCCAACCATTTTTTCTCCTCCCAGTTTTCGTCGCGCAATGGCGGGAGAGAGCGCGTGGGAAGAGGCAGGAGCGGGCCTCAGACGTTTGTTTTCCACGAGAAAGCAGCTCGATTTGACAAGTGCGCAGGTTTTCACCTGATACTTTTCAATCCAAACAGTCCCTTGGATTTGAGTGAGAAATGTAAAAAATCTATTTTTTTTTTTTTACTACAACTGAACATGTACTAAAAGTTTGCCGTATTTCAGAACTGAAACTCTCACTAAGGCACTATCAGCCCTAAACAACTCGTGTGCACGCATGAGACTCATTCAAGATTCTTCACTTGAGAGTACAAAAGATATAATATTTCCATTGAATTCAAAATCTATGTTTAACTAGCTAAATACACCCTTAATCGTCTACACACCGACAGCTAATCAGATGTCTATGTCCTTAAAAGTACATAAAATCGCGTCTAAGCGTCTGATTTCATGTCCACTCTTGCTACAGAAAACAGCATCATGTAGTACAAAGTACAAGCAGCCTTTTAAATAGTATCATCTTGTGATTAGCTTGAGGCTAAGACTAGTTATTAGAAGTCATGCTCCCACTTGAAGCTTAAAACAGCGCAATTAGCTGCCGTGTTGTCGGTTGGAAGAAGAAACTAAAATGTCGATGTTTGTAAGTTATGTCGGAGAGACGACATAATTCACTTAATTAAGGGGATGTTTGGCCCGCTGGAAACAGAGTTGAGGAAAAGTGTGTGGGCCCTCACGTGTCAATTTTTGAGCATTTTTTTAGCTTTTGGCTTGGTATTCTAACACAACACTTAGTGCTTAAAAGTTGAGATTAGGGTGGTTTTTCCTTCTCAGCTTTCACAACAAACAAACACGAGGGAGGTGAGGAAAAGACTACGAGGCTCACAGTGTCAGGGACAAAAATAGAGTTTTCCACTAACTTTCTGAGCAAACAAACATGCCATAAGTATAAACTGAACATGAGTCATTATATTTAGCATCAATTAGGACTATAAAATTAGACATGTCTGATGACAACCCAACCCGACCCAAAGTTAACTGGACCCAGATCAAGATTGGCCTGAATGCAAGTTGGCAGGGTCCAATGCCGAAGAAAGTGAACCTGCACACTGATGCATGTATACATTATGTACCAAGCACCAATGATGTGGCAAGAAGTGTCGTGTTTGATATGTATGTAACCGATACAATATTCCACGATAGAGGTTTTTCCTCTACATGGTCCATGCCTAATCTATGCGATGAATGTGTAGGTCGTAGATCAAAACCTAGAAAATAAGACCCACAAACACGAGCTAAAGTGCCACTTGGTCTAAATTAACTAAATTAAGAGACGGCAAATCTAGTCTAAATTCTTTTCTTTGACATATAAACAAGTGAATCTTCATTCATGCATTCATCGACACGTATTCCATCCCAATAAACACTCCTTTCTCACAGTATCATCCCCAAATTCATTGATATATGTATGTAAACTTGCATATGTAATGTCATTGTCTGACACATGCAGCTGACATAATTTCGTGATAGAAGCTTTCTTACTATATAATCCATATGTAATCTATATATAATGAATGTGTAAGTCGTAAATCAAATTTTAGACCGTTCGTCTATCTTGAACGGGTAAACTCGAACTCAAAAACCAGACCACCCCAATGCAAAAGCTATTGCCCAACTTGGTCTAATTAAGTACTAATAGAACTGATTTGTGTACATCAAATCTATCACCTATCATCTTCTTAATGTGCCTAATTCTTCGAGCCATTTTCACGATAAACAAGTACTTTCCCCGTCCACCCTTTTATCGACACGTATTCCATCCCAATATCACTCCTTCCTCCCATTCTTAAATCACCTTCAAACACCAACTTTGAATGCCAAATCTTAAAAAACCATAGTATTAGACAAACATCATAAGGGAGCAGTTGAGATTGGCATAGAGACAGCTTGGAAGGATCTTAGGAATATGATATGCATTTTGATAAGGCCATATGTAGTATATTCTTTGTTGCCCTGTGATCATCTCTGAGGTGATGGTTCTCCTAACAAATCAATGAAAAGTTGCTCCTCGAACTTTCATGGCAACTTGGTCGTGATTTGAATAAGGCTGTGGCTTCATGAGTTCCAACGTAAGGACATGGCCATAGGTTGGCATACGGCTGGAATGAGAGCATAAAGCTACATAATTGAGAGTATGAATATCTCAAACAGCACAAAATATGCATATAAGTTCAACTGTGTCTATGATAAGATATTTCCATTAACGTGGAACTCTCTCATCACGCAATGGTTGCTTCAAACTCATTTTCTTAGTCGGCGAAAAATTGTTTAGTTGTATGTGGATGATCGAGCGAATTAGTTCTTTTATGTCGGCAATTAGCTGAAGATCATGAAAAGTTCAGCTTTGGTTTGACTGGAGTGAGTGGCAACAATGAGATTGTGTTGGATATCAAATAAGTAAATACTTGCACCATTATGTTGTTTTCAGTTGTATTTATATGAGAGTCAAAATCTGAAATATAATTCAATCTCAGATTTATAAATATTGTCGGATCTGTCTGTCAGTCTTAAGTTGACTCTGCATCATTGAGATAGAATCGCCACTGGGCTTATATCATAATCATTTATGGGACATCAGCATAATATTGTCAAAGTTGGTACTTCTTTTAGCAGTTGAACTTATTGACAGACAAGTTCAAGGCTTCAAGCTAAGTACTTTTTCTAACAGTAGAACTTAATTGACAGATTCATGCAGCTAACAGATGAAACTGTCAGTGAAATCTCAAGGAAGGATCAGTTTTGAAGTAGATTTCACTCTAGGGTAACTGAACTGACCTGCACGCCAAGGGGAGAGCTCGGCCGTAGTTAACAAATCGAATCTGGTCAGATAAAAGTAAAGGATGGACATAAGTAATATCTTGCTGACTAGAATGTGAACCCCGGATCTCTTGCACAACCATGAAAAAGCTTCTAAACAGGCTTGACATGGGCTACAGCTACGACGCAGAGTCAAACAAGCCCACCTCGGTCGTCACAATGCAGAAGTTAGCCCATTTTAGCCCAAGAACAAATATAACTAAAACCTACTCCAATAAAACAATTTATTTTTTCTGTACACCAAACGAATCTCCATATCTCATTTAATACAAGACATCTCAAACTGTAACAGATTGCCTTATAATTATTGGCTTGAAATAAATAAAGAAAATCAAAGTGATGTCAATCTAATGAAACAGCAAGAGCTGGCAATGGAAGTGGTCTACTAGCGTGCCATACCTACCTCATATCTGATCTCCCACATTGATATCCTCTCTGATATGATTCCCATCTAATTTTCAAGAAAATCTCCTTCAAGACTCCAAGATGATTTGAAGAATGTCAAACAGAATCCAACACCTGCAAACATTTCATTTTTCAGGGAAAAAAGGAAAGAAATCTGATTTGATCACAGACTTTATACCATCTGAAGATCTAATAGCTTCAAATTAATACCATCATCTCCTGCACACAGGATTAAGTACTAGATCTTATCTTAATCATAGGCAACAGAAAAATGTTTGGGAGTAAATATTTGAAAGGATCTTAAAATTCTAAACACTTGTTTATGCGCGCTAATCTTATCCCTTGACAAGATTCTAGCCTTGCATGCAACTGGGTTTTACCTAATCTCAACATAATTAAAACCGTGCATATGGTTTCAGTGTGCTAATGTTTTATGCTGACCAACAACTTGAGGTAATGAGATTGTTTTCACTGAGACTAATTAATCTATGCCGACTTCATCAATGACCTCATCTGCTCAGACAATATGCTGTTAATTCTTTATATTTGCATAATGGTCATAATCTGTATTTTCATATTGTTCAACTTGCCCAATTGAGGCTAGAAATTTATTGCACTCAGTTTATAATCCTCTTTAAAGTTGTCTGATGAGCATGCACTAGTCAATGTCAATGAAAGCTGTAATACTCTTAAAAGTGTTTTCAAACTCTTAAGGTAGTCTTAGTGCATAAACCACTTAGCTTAATTGAGTGGTATCAATCCATTTTACTATGATATGGAATGCAGCATAAATTGTTTATGGTTTGTGACAGTGATCTGAGGTTCATACATCCAACACCCACATTTTAATAGTTACATTGAGGATCATGTGAAGCATATTAAATCCAGATAAAACCTAAAGAAAGAGATCTCCTGTAGAGTGGATAGAAGTTTTGAGATTTGCAGCTTCTGTTGGCACATGGATCCCAAAAATCTCTGGACACCATAACAACTAAATGAACATGAGGATCTTCTACTGTCTCTTATTGATCTCAGCTTTTCTATCCTTTTGTCGTTTGCCCGTATATTCCCCTGATCTGTTAGGTGAAACAAAAAGCACCAGCACCACCAAGGACCACAGGCACCAAATGTCTACATGACACACCTAATCCCACATCTAAACATGCTTTGTGTATATTTGGAATCCATTAGAGCACTGTCTGTTAAAATTGCTTGACAAACATTGTTGGCGCACAATCCATTAGTTTTTAGCTTTTAACCGAGGTGGTTTTCTAGTGCACAGTATCAGAGCACGACGTTTCAAGAGGTTCAGACAAAC
>JAVJIF010022141.1:0-40082 GCA_038442645.1 Agave tequilana
TTCTTGTACATATACCATGCCTGTGATGTATTGTACGCTTTATACCATGCGTGGTCGACCCTTCGTGGTCGTTGGACTCTGGGTTTCTGCCACTCCTGGAAGGCTAGTAGTCACCGAGAGTGCGCTTAAACCCCGAGCGTACTTGGCTTCCGGACCCTTCAGCCTCCGGTCCCTCACTATCTCGAAAGAGGCGGTGATTAGGATCGTCAGGTTTCTCATCAGCCTCTGGTCCCTCACTATCTCGAAAGAGGCGTGATTGGGATCGTCAGGTTTCTCATTCAGCCTCCGGTCTCTCACTATCTCGAAGAGACGTGATTGGGATCGTCAGGTTTCTCAGCTCCGTCTGGTGAGCATACTTAGCGCTCAGCGCTTTATTCACTAATTCGTTTAGGCGAGATGCTGCCGGATTTTTTACTCGTATCTTAAACTGAGTGTTCCGGTAACCTCGCAGAGCGCATTAGTGTTTAAACTCTGCTCGCTGCCTGTGCCTCCAGCTTGTTCAGCTCCGCCTGGTTATCATGATCAGCGTCCAGCGCTTTACCACTAGATTCGTCTAGGCGAGATGCTGCCGGTTTTCTACTCGCACTTTAAGCCAGTCGTCCCGGTAATCATGCCAGACGCTCCAGTGTTAAATACTGTTCGCTGTCTGTGCCTCCAGCTTGCTTAGCTCCGCTTGGTGTGCTCAGCTACTACTATATCACATGCCATGTACTTACCTGAAATGTTAACACTTGCCATGCCATTACTCTACCTGTCAATTACATGCTACTATTTAATACTTGTTTGTGTCACCTGTCAAATGATTATGTATCACCAGACCTGCTACTACTTGGCAAGGCCCCTTGTTATGACATGACTGCCACCGGACTAATATCAATCTCTTGACTTGATTGGTCACCTGCCAAATATCATCCTCCTATCATGCTATCACTTGACACCCGGCATGATATACTGGACTCTATAGTTATCACGATAACTGGAATGATGACCTGACATCTTGATATATATAGTACATACTTACTCCTGAGATACCTGTATTCCTGATATTCCCGACTGTTCCTGCTCATTCCCGAAATCTGATAATTATCTAATAAACCGTAAAATGAGACAACTTGCATCGGGTCGGGGGAAACTTGCGGCTATCAATACATGTTCGTGTTACAGTGGTACTAGGCATGTTGTGCAACTAAAACTTTCGGTCTGACCTGTGGGCCTCCAGGCGACCGAGGGGAGTGCTGGCTCCCTCCTTCTGGTACCATCTTGATAAGGGCATCCTATAAGACCCTCCTGATCGCCTTGCGGCAGGTTCCGTCACCAAGCAACGGAACAATCCTGGGCCGTGGTCCCGGGTATGTACGGGACCCACTGTAAACATTGTTCGTTGATACCCCCGTTGGTTTCCAATAACAATCTTGCTTTACCAGATGTGGATATATGTCTGCTGGGACGCTAGTCACATATCTAGACATCAGGGTAAGACGAGTAATAATAATAATAAAAGATGCCAGCTATGGACCTGTGATATTCTTTGTCATGATTGGTTGTATCGGGTTTACTTCGGATTTCCGGGTTTATGAACTATTATACTATACTTGCTTACACCCAATTTCACCACCCGTATTCTATTCCACCAGTCTCTGTTCTTATCTTATCATACCATGAGTACTTCCTGTTTGATATCACTTGTTCTATGTCTACTTGCTCCTGCATGCTTATGCTCACGACACGGTTTTCAATGCATGATTATGATTCGGTTTTATCGTTACACGTGTGCTTATCTTTGCTCGCCACTTGGCATTCGTATCACCACTCGCCTGGGGAGTTCTATCTGACTCCCCTGGATCCTCATGTCCAGGTCATAGAGCTTGGAGCGTGTGGATTCCCCCAGTTGTTGATTAGAGTGGCGCAGCGGTAGCGTGAATCATCAGCAGACGTTCAGAAACCCCATCCTTCCAGGCCCCCCTGTGTGCCTCTCGAGTTTTCCTTTTGTAAACTCGTGAGTGCCTGGGTACTGTTCATACTTGTACATCTCTTTGTAATCTCGCAATTGCGCATATCAGTGATGAATATTCATGTAATATTGGATCACCTCTGGTGATAACTCTGTAATTGTACTCATATGTTGGAATGTATAATGCATTACTTACTTCCGTACTCTGATTCTTGCCTGTACTGATGCTTAGCGTATATACGTGAGTTTATTTCTGACATGCGTATATACGTGCAGTAACGTCTCCGTACCCCCGGATCGGGGCGTTACAGGTTGGTATTAGAGCCTAGGCTCTCGCCTCCTCAGTACGTCCAGATGGCAAATTAATGGTAAAGAAATTTGCAACTGGAATGCATGAGTCCTGGTTATACACTCCAACTACAAGTGCAGAGTTATCTATTTTTCTTGATCTTCTTCGTTTGATTCCTAATCCTTCCATCTTTCCCTGTTTTGGTTTTTCGAAACCTTTATACCAACTTAAGATATGAATAGACTAGAGAGGTAGCGGCTGGTTCTGAATGAAGCAATTATATGATCTCTTCGGCCAACTCTTTGAAGTTCGGGTATTCTCAGGATTGATCCACGATCGGGTTATCTTTCAGAAGTCGGTATTCAGGTTTTTCTACAGTTATCCTCTATTATTGGCTATATTCTTTGGAGTGATCGATGCTTGGTCTTCGGAATTCTTAACTATCGGTCTTCTTTATTTATGCTCAGTATTATCAGGGTTTTCTTTATCTTCAGTATTCTGGCTCATTCTTGGAGCGACATTAAGTATGCAATACAGCGGGAATTCTATTACAAAGCAATGATATCAGTCAGTATTATTCGGCAATGATATCAGTCAGTATTATTCGGCATTGTTCGAAGATTTATACGGCCGGAAGTGCAGAGGATGTCTATATTCTGATCATTGTTCAGTCAACTTGAGAGCCCTACCTATGGTGCTTCATATCTTAATTGGTATAATTCCCGTCCTTGTCCTCTTTGTGTTCAATCTACCCCTTATCGAAATTGCGAGGACGCAATTTTTGTAAGGTGGATGGATTATAACACCCCGCTCCCAGAATACGTACTTAGTTGCGTATTCAGATTTTTCGATCGTATTTTTCGATTTACTTCCTGTATTTGTTTTGTATTATGAATTATTTTTATGATCGTTTTGTCTTGGATCTGGATTCACGGACTCGGAGTCAGCCCTAGTCTGAACCGAGGACCCGATCCTAGGGTATTACTCGATTTGGTCTTTCTGGTATTTAGATTTGACCGATTTTAGTTTAAACATCATTTTCTAATATTTTAGAGTTTCTATGATTTTCTGAAATTTTCCTGAATTAAATTGAAAATCTTCAAAACGGTGTCGACCAGTGCCGCTGATCGATTCCCGGATTTTTAATTTACAAACGGATTGGAATTACTAGAGGTGTTTTTTACATTATCTCTTAAAATCACATTTCCTATCTAAATACTTTTTCTGAGGATTTTATGAATTTATGAAAATTCCACCGGATTGGGTGTCGGCCAGTATCGCTGGTTAATTCCAGGATTTTAGTTTACAATCAGAATTGAGTTTCTGAATTTGCTTTCACTTTACTTCTTAAAATCATATTTATTCTTTAATACATTTTCTGAGATTTTTCGGAATTTATCAAAATCCGGCCGACCCGGTGTAGACCGGTATCGGCGGTTGACTTCCGAATTTTTAATTTGAAAACGGGATTTTATTTCTGAAAACCGATTTTATATTATTCCTTAGGATGACGTTTTCTACCTCTGAGTATTTTTGGGGATTTTTCCGGAACAGTCGATATTTCGCGGCCATATTATAATATTATTATTTTGTCGAATCTTTTATTCTCCTTCTTTCTTTTCTCTTCTTTTCTCCACCGACTTCAGCCCACTCCTCCACGTGGGTGACCTTACCTCCCCCTTCCCATCAATCCATTCTTCCTTTCTTTACTCTTTTCTTTTTCTTTTTCTTTTCTTTTTCCTCCAATTCCTTCTCTTTATCTTTTTCCCTTCTTTCTTTTTCTTTCATTTTTCCTTTCCTTCTTCTCCTTCCCCTGGCGTCAACGACCACCCACCGCACCTCCTTCTTCTTCCCCAAATTCTCCCTCTCTCTCCCTTCAACCTCCAATCTCTCTCCAAATCCTCTCTCTCCATCTCTTCCTCTTCCATCTCCACCCTCTAATTTTCCCCATCCCTTTCTCTCTCTCTCCTCTCGCTAGATCCGGCCACCACCACCCTCACCGCCGATCTCCTCCCTCCTCCGGCGTCCCAGCGGGGGCTGACCGCCGCCAGCGCGACGCCGGCGGCCTGGGCGCAGCCAGGGGGCCTCCTGGCCCCCTGTGCGCGAGTGTGGAGGGGGCAGCAGCCCCCTCCCTTCTTTTCCTTGGGGTGGCCGGAGGCCACCCCTGCCTGCGCCGGCCATCCCTGGCCGGCGCAGCCGCCGCGCCTCCCTGGCCGCAGCCAGGGAGGGGCACCAGGCCAGGCCAGGCCGGCCTGGCCTGGGCGTGGCCTGAGGGGGGGCAACAGCCCCCCTTTCTTTCTCTCCCCTGAACTCTCTCTCTCTCCTGTCCTCTCTCTCTCTCTCCCCTATCCTTTTATCTCTCTCCTCTCTCTCTACTCTCTCTCCTCTCTCTACAATCTCTCTCTCTCTCCAGAACTTTCTCTCTCTCCAGTTTATCTTTCTCTCTCTAGTCTCTCTCTAACTCTCTCTTTCTCTCTCTAGATCTCCCCCTCTAGTTCCCTCTTTCTCTCTAGATTCTCTCTCTAGGAATCTCTTTCTCTCTCCCTCTCTTTCTCTCTCCTGTATTGTCTCTCCTTATCTCCCTGTCTCTCTCTGTTAAATTGCTGACGCGGATCTCACCCCGCGTCCAAGTAACTCCTTAACGCGGATCTTCGCGTTCTTAGCATCCGTTTAATGCGGCCTTCGCGTTCTTGTATCGACGCAACGCGGAATCTTTGCCCGCGTCTGTGTCCCTCTCATGTCAGCACGACGCGGAGATAATACCCGCGTCTGTGTTCTCCTCGTACTAACGCGACGCAGAACCCACGTCCGCGTCCGCGTTCTTCTTGAACGCGGGTCTCGAACCCTGCGTTTGTGGCATCTACGCGACACGACTCCCGCGTCTGCGACTCCCGCGTCTCACTCTCAAAAACCCGCGTCTCCCTGTGCACTCTCTCTTCCATATGCTTCTCTCTCTAGGTTTCTCTCTCTTTCTCTCTCTAACTCTTTCTCTCTCCTCTTCACTTTCTCTCTCTTATATTTATATATTTTATGGCGCGTGCGCGAGTTCCATGGATTTCGGACTTTTCGGCATTTCCGGTGATTTAGGCGAGTGTCCTCGCTCTCGCCTCCATTTGGGTTTCCCCGCTTTGTCGGGTCGACATGTATTTTATTCCATGTTTTCATGTATTATGTATTGGGCTGAGTCCCTGTATCTGTGTATGGCCGAGTGCCAATGACTGGACATGTATTGCTCTGTGACGAATGCTTGTATAGGGTAGTTTCATTCTTGTACATATACCATGCCTGTGATGTATTGTACTGCTTTATACCATGCGTAGTCGACCCTTCGTGGTCGTTGGACTCTGGGTTTCTGCCCACTCCTGGGATGGCTAGTAGTCACCGAGAGTGCGCTTAAACCCCGAGCGTACTTGGCTTCCGGACCCTTTAGCCTCCGGTCCCTCACTATCTCGAAAGAGGCGTGATTGGGATCGTCAGGTTTCTCATTCAGCCTCCGGTCCATCACTATCTCGAAAGAGGCGTGATTGGGATCGTCAGGTTTCTCATTCAGCCTCCGGTCTCTCACTATCTCGAAAGAGACGTGATTGGGATCGTCAGGTTTCTCAGCTCCGTCTGGTGAGCATACTTAGCGCTCAGCGCTTTATTCACTAAATTCGTTTAGGCGAGATGCTGCCAGATTTTTTACTCGTATCTTAAACCGAGTTGTCCCGGTAACCTCGCAGAGCGCATTAGTGTCTAAACTCTGTTCGCTGCCTGTGCCTCCAGCTTGTTCAACTCCGCCTGGTTATCATGATCAGCGTCCAGCGCTTTACCACTAGATTCGTCTAGGCGAGATGCTGCCGGATTTTCTACTCGCACTTTAAGCCGAGTCGTCCCGGTAATCATGCCAGACGCTCCAGTGTTAAATACTGTTCGCTGTCTGTGCCTCCAGCTTGCTTAGCTCCGCTTGGTTGTGCTCAGCTACTACTATATCACATGACATGTACTTACCTGAAATGTTAACACTTGCCATGCCATTACTTCTTACCTGTCAATTACATGCTACTATTTAATACTTGTTTGTGTCACCTGTCAAATGATATGTTATCACCAGACCTGCTACTACTTGGCAAGGCCCCTTGTTATGACATGACTTGCCACCGGACTAATATCAATCTCTTGACATGATTGGTCACCTGCCAAATATCATCCTCCTATCATGCTATCACTTGACACCCGGCATGATATACTTGACTCTCATAGTTATCACGATAACAGGAATGATGACCTGACATCTTGATATATTATAGTACATACTGTACTCCTGAGATACCTGTATTCCTGATATTCCTGACTGGTTCCTGCTCATTCCCGAAATCTGATAATTATCTAATAAACCGTAAAATGAGACAACTTGCATCGGGTCGGGGGAAACTTGCGGCTATCAATACATGTTCGTGTTTACAGTGGTACTAGGCATGTTGTGCAACTAAAACTTCCGGTCTGACCTGTGGGCCTCCAGGCGACCGAGGGGAGTGCTGGCTCCCTCCTTCCTGGTACCATCTTGATAAGGGCATCCTATAAGACCCTCCTGATCGCCTTGCGGTAGGTTCCGTCCACCAAGCAACGGAACAATCCTGGGCCGTGGTCCCGGGTATGTACGGGACCCACTGTAAACATTGTTCGTTGATACCCCCGTTGGTTTCCAATAACAATCTTGCTTTACTCAGATGTGGATATATGTGTGCTGGGACGCTAGTCCACATATCTAGACATCAGGGTAAGACGAGTAATAATAATAATAAAAGATGCCAGCTATGGACCTGTGATATGCTTTGTCATGATTGGTTGTATCGGGTTTTACTTCGGATTTCCGGTTTTATGATTATTATACTATACTTGCTTACACCCGGTTTCACCACCCGTATTCTATTCCACCAGTCTCCTGTTCTTATCTTATCATACCATGAGTACCTCCTGTTTGATATCACTTGTTCTATGTCTACTTGCTCCTGCATGCTTATGCTCACGACACGGTTTTCAATGCATGATTATGATTTGGTTTTATCGTTACACGTGTGCTTATCTTTGCTCGCCACTTGGCATTCGTATCACCACTCGCCTGGGAGTTCTATCTGACTCCCCTGGATCCTCATGTCCAGGTCATAGAGCTTGGAGCGTGTGGATTCCCCCAGTTGTTGATCAGAGTGGCGCAGCGGTAACGTGAATCATCAGCAGACCGTTCAGAACCCCATCCTTCCAGGCCCCCCTGTGTGCCTCTCGAGTTTTCCTTTTGTAAACTCGTGAGTGCCTGGGTACTGTTCATACTTGTACATCTCTTTGTAATCTCGCAATTGCGCATATCAGTGATGTAATATTCATGTAATATTGGATCACCTCTGGTGATAACTCTGTAATTGTACTCATATGTTGGAATGTATAATGCACCACTTACTTCCGTACTCTGATTCTTGCCTGTACTGATGCTTAGCGTATATACGTGAGGGTATTTCTGACCTGCGTATATACGTCACAGTAACGTCTCCGTACCCCCCGGATCGGGGCGTTACAATGATAATGAAGTTTTCATGTGGGCTAGTGAAGAAGACATTATTCCTCTGCCACTTGATGGAGACATGCTTGATGAAAGCATGTCCTCTGATGCTGTAGGCTCGCTTCCTAGCAACGGGTCAGACGAAGAGCTTGATAGAGACGATCCATTCTGGGAGTTCATCGGTGAAACAAAAAACCTCAAAAAAAGGAAGATAATGAGGAAATAAGTGATGAAGAGGAAGAGCAGAAGAATGAAGACGATGCATCTGCTTATGATGGTGATAATGACGAGGATTAGGATTTCCTGATCTTCTGATATTCAATTATATTTTGTCTTCTTTTAAAAGCTTTTAATTTTATTTTTTTGTAAGGTCTCTTTCTCACTATATTAACTTATAAGCTCTTTTAATTACATATCCAAGCTGCGACTGCTGCTCTTAAACACTGCGACCATAGTCGCAGTCCTACTACGGATGCAATAATTAAAATAATTCATACGTTATAGGCGGCTGAGACAAAAAGATACGGTGAACTGCGACTATAGAATCAGTCCTTATTCAGACAACAGTCAAAAATAAAGAACAAAAAAGAATATAAAATAATACGTAAACTGTGATTATACTATCGCTCTCGTTAAATACTGCGAGCATAGTCGCGGTACTGCGATCATAGTCGCAGTCCATGGTCGCATAATATATGTAAAAACCAATTTAATTGTTCATAGGAGGATCGGACAAACATTCAGAATTATACGAAGGATAGTATTTGATGACTAACGGTTGACAATTTATGGTCGCAGTTACTTAATCATTTATCAGTTCCCAATGCGACTATGGTCGCAATAATGTACTGTTTTGGAGTTCAAAGTAATTTAAAGTTATAGTGTATTAACTTTTAAACTGTTTTGGATAACTGAACAGTCACCTAGGAAGTATACATTTTTGGGAAAAGGTAGAAAATAAGTTTGGGAGATATTCACGTGGTTTGAGAGCTTAAACCTTTTGGAATTCCGGGATTACAAATATATAAAGGGTCATCAGCAAAGGATTATAAACATACTCAATTGTTTTTGCTGAAACTAGTTACTCTCACTGTTCGGAAATAGATTCAAAAATGTCATCTCCTCCGTCTTCACCGGAAAGAAGCCAATCATCTAATGATGATTGGATGTATAGTTCTGAAGCGATGCCTCGCTACGGGTCAGAGGATGAGCTTGATACAGACGACCCGTTCTGAGAGTTCATTGATGACCAAAATACTTACATGAAGAGGAAGAAGCGAAGAGGAGATTGTCGCTGAAGAGGTGGAAGGGACGGAAAGCGATACGGAAGACGAAAGCGGTCATACTCTTGACGACGAATCTGATTACGATGGTGATGACGAGGATTAGAAGTTTAAAAATTGTATTTTGTTTTTTTTTAAATATCTATGAATCTGTTTTCTAAGGTTAATTTTAAAATGAAGGATATATATGACTTTTTTTTAAATTAAAGCAGTCATACTTTTTTTTTAAATATATATGACTTTGATCGCAGTTGTTGGACGAGTCTTAATAAAATACACTGCGACCTTAGTCGCAGTTGCTGGTCTTTAGTATTAATCAACAACACTGCGACCTTGGTCGCTATGCGTGTCAATAAAAAGGAAACACCTACTTAACGTTCTGCGACCTAAGTCGCAGTAATTGTACTGCGACCCTATATTGCAGATGCTGGCACTCTTTATCAATAACAACATATGCGTGTTAATATAAAGGAAACACCTACCTAACGTACTGCGACATAAGTCGTTATCATTGTACTGTGACCCTAGATTGCAGATACTGGCCCTCTTTATCAATAACAACATTGCGACCTTGGTCGCAATTAACCATGTACACTGCGACCAAAGTCTCTGTCTACATTATATACACAAAAAAATAAACTATATAGGAGAACCTAGATCTGACAAAGAGAGGTAAGAAATAGGGGGAAAAAATAATTTATAATTAATAACCTAAATCATATAAAGAGCGGCAAAAAGAAAGGGGAAAAAATAATAATAAACAAGTCTGACAACGTGCGCTCCAAAAATTGCCTTTTGGGCAAAAAAATAATAAACAATAAGGAAAGTTAAAGAAAAAGTAGCTTTTCATAAGGGGTATTTGGTAATTTAACTTCTTCCTATAAGCGGGCCGCAAGTTAGTGAGGTGACAAATTGAGCCACGTCACCGCAGGCTGAGAGAGTACTCTCAGCCCGCGGGCTGATATACAATTTTCTATATATATATATATATATATATATATATATATATATATATATATATATATATATATATATATATAGAGAGAGAGAGAGAGAGAGAGAGAGAGATGGGCTACAAATAAACGTTTTTTTGGGTCCAACTCTAAATAGTTCAAATCACATGTTCCGGCATCCAAATGCAAGATCCACTTCGTTGAAGTTGATCTACATTATTTGAAGTCTCTAAAAATCAAAGATATATTATTTGAATACTTTTTACTTATCCATTAAGTGAGCGCAAAACGGACGGTCGAAAGTAGCATTTTGCTTAAATCTACGTCTTTAGACATACAAGTTCTCGATCCGACCATTTCATTATAATCTAAACACTTAAAAAGTCACACAAATCAACTTTTATTAGATTTCAAATAGTATACACCCTTAAACTAAGCAACTCAATACTTTCGGCCGTCCATTTTGTGCCCACTTGGTAGATAAGTAAAAAGTATTCAAGTAACATGATTTTTAATTTTAGAGACTTCAAATAATGTAGATCAACTTCAATGGAGTAGATTTTACATTTGAATGTCAGAGCATGGAAAACAAACAGTTAAGAATTTGACCCAAAAATAAACGAAAATTTGGTAGTCTATATTTTCCTTCCTTGTTCGTGCTCTATTCTAATGCTTCCAAAGTCCAAACTCTACCAATCTATTCTTTCAGCCAACTCTCCGCTGCCTATTTGCAAAATGTTATCATCACACACCTCATCTTAACTGATCACCACCCACTTGGGCATGAACTCAACATGCTAAGAATATGATTCGTTGCAAGTCTGGTCCGTCTCCAAAAGTAAACGCGGTCCACATTTAAATGGCAGTGTTCTTTGACTATTGGTGCGTTTAATCCTCTGTACGGCCCTCGGTGATTTATTTATTTAGTAGTCAGTCTTCAATATTTTCCTGCACATCAAGCATGGACTCAACAATTAAGTAGCACTAGTTTTACCTTTTGCTTTTACGTGTAAATGATTCCATACTGAGATTCGCAATGTGCTTTTTAGAGCCAAGTTTTTGCTTGAGCATGTCACAACCTGCAAGCATCATTTAGGTCAGCAGTGTGTGCCGTATCTTCGAAGCAACAGTATGCATAGTTACATGTATTGTATGGGTCTATGAGCATAAAATTTGGAGCATAGCCAACACAAGTGCTCTGAATATGAGTGGTCGTTTTGCCTTTTAGAATGCTGTTAGGAGCGGTTTGATTAGGAAAGTGAAAAATAGAAAAACTGCACCTTAGTGTTTTCCTCGTTATAAAACCCGAGAAATTCTAACACCGAAACAGAGAATTCTAGAGACATAGTAGAAGTAGGAATTCTTATTGATTTCTGAAGTATACATTGAAATGAATCAGAAAGAGCCTATTTATAGAAAAACTTTGTGGTACTATGCAGTCACTATACATGCTTGCGTCATCGCTTGCGTCATCGCATAGTAAAATCATTAATACTACACAATATAAGTTGGCAGCCATCTTTTCATAACACTTCCCCTTGGCTGTCAACCATACATGATGTCTCATGAAAAACCTTACTAGAAAAACCCAATGGCATAAAACCATAACTAAGGGAAAAAGAGTACACCATCTCTATATACGTGTTCTATGCTGCTTCGTTAAAAATCTTGCCAGAAAAAACTTGTGGGACAAAACCATAGTAAGGGAAAAAAAAGTGCAGCCACGTAAGCTCCCCCTCAAGTTGACATAAGTAGTTCTTGTTCATAAGTCTCTCATATGACGCATCCCAATATCACGTATAAGCTTTATGAGAGTTGTAGTGAGAAGTGTCTTTGTAAAGAGATCTGCCGCATTATCACTTGATCGAATACATTGAATATTAATTTTCTTATTATTTTCAAGTTCTTGGTTGAATGAGAAGAACTTTGGAGGTATTGCTTGGTTTGGTCGCTTTTGATGAATCCTTCCTTCATTTGAGTGACGCATGCAGTATTGTCTTCAAACAATACTGTTGGATCTCTGTTGACTGGTAATCCACAAGTTGCTTGGATGTATTGAGTCACAGACCTTAACCATACACATTCTTGGCTTGCTTCATGGAGTGCTATGACTTTAGCATGATTAGAAGAAGTGACAATAAGTGTATGCTTTTGTGAACGCCAAGAAATCGTTGTACCTCCACATGTGAACACATAACCTGCCTTTATGTGGATCTGACAAGTAATCTGCATCTGCATAACCAATCATTTCTTAGTGTGATCCTCTGGAATAAAACAAACCAAAATTAGTTGTTCCTCGAAGATAACGAAATACATGCTTAATACCATTCCAATGTCTCCGTGTAGGAGATGAGCTAAATCTTGCTAATAAATTAGTAGATATAGTAAATACTATATCTGATCGGGTATAATTATTCAGATACATAAGAGCTCCAATTGCACTTAGGTATGGTACTTCAGGACCAAGAACCTCTTCATTATCTTCGCGAGGACGAAATGGATTTTTTTTCACATTCAGTGATCTAATAACTATTGGAGTGCTTAAAGGATTTTCTTTATCTATGTTAAAGCGTTTCAAGATCTTTTCAGTATAATTTGATTGATGCAAAAGTATTCCAATCTGTAAAGCAATACAATATTTGATTTTCCCAAGGTCTTTCATTTCAAATTCATTCTTTAAATACATCATTGCTTCTAGGACTTCTTTATGAGTCCCAATGATGTTTAAATCATCAACATATACAACAATGATAATGAATCTGAATGTTTTCTTTATAAAAACACATGGGCATATATGATTATTCACATATCTTTCTTTTAACAAATACTCGCTTAAGTGATTATACCACATGCTCTCTGATTGTTTTAACTCATATAACGATCTTTGTAATTTGATCAAATATAATTCTTTGGGTTTTGAACTTAATGCTTCAGGCATCTTAAATCCTTCAGGGATTTTCATATAAATATCGCTATCAAGCGACCCATATAAATAAACTGTAACAACATCCATAAGACGCATTTCTAAATTTTTAGAAACTGCTAGGCTGATTAAATATCTAAACGTAATTGCATCCATTACTGGAGAATACGTTTCTTCATAATCAATTCCAGGTCTTTATGAAAAATCTTGAGCAACAAGTCGAGTTTTGTACCTCATAATCTCGTTTTTGTCGTTCCGTTTTCGCACAAAAACCCATTTGTATTCTACTGATCTCACGACTTCAGACGTGAGGATAATAGGTCCAAATACTTTATGCTTATTAAGCGAATTCAATTCAGCCTGTATAGCGTCTTTCCATTTTGTCTAATCATGTCTATTATGACATTCAGTGACGGATCTTGGTTCAGGATCCTCACTTATATTAACAATATCACATTCTAAGGAATAGAAAAATATTTTATCCATATTTTTCATCTTATTTTGATTCCATAATCCTCCTGTATTGACATAATCAACAGAGATCTCATGATTTTCTATACCTTCAGAATTTTTCATCTCTTGATTTGTCTTATTTTCTGAAACACATTCTTCCACATTGGGGTCATCATGCTTATCTACTCTTTTTCTTTTTCGAGGATTTTTATCTTTGGAACCGATTGGTCTACCACGTTTCAAGCGTGTCTTAGACTTACTAGTGACTTCATTCTCGGATTGTCCTTTTGGGATTTCAATCCGAGCAGGAGCATTTACAGCTGGTATGTATGATTTAGTCACTCTTTTCATATCAATGAACGCATCTGGCAATTGATTTGATATTTCTTATAAATGCAAAATCTTTTACACTTCTGTCTCACATTGTTTTGCGTGAGGATCAAGATGCAATAAAGATTGTTCGCTCCATGTAATCTCATTTTCTAGTTGTTTCGTTTCTCCCCTAATGCTGGGAAAATTACCTCATTGAAATGGCAATCGGCAAACTGAGTCGTAAAAACATCACCGGTTTTAGGCTCAAGATATCTTATAATAGAAGGAGATTCATGGCCGACATATATTCCCAGTCTTCTTTGAGGACCCATCTTTGTACGTTGTGGTGGAGCAATCAGTACATATACCGCACAACCAAAAATTCTATGATGAAAATATTTGATTCTTGACCAAATGCTAATTGTAAAGGAGAGTACTCATGATATACACTTGGTCTGATGCGAATTAATGTTGCAGCATGTAAAATTACATGACCCCACATAGAAATATGAAGTTTTGTTCTCATTATTAATGGTCTAGCAATAAGCTGGAGACGCTTAATCAATGATTCAGTCAAACCATTTTGTGTATGTACATGGGCAACAGGATGCTCAACAGTTATCCTAATTGACATACAATAATCATTAAAAGCCTGAGATATAAACTCACCAGCATTGTCAAGTCTAACTTTCTTGATTGTATAATCAGGAAATTGTGCTCGTAATCTAATTATCTAAGTAAGAAATCTTGCAAATGTCACATTGCGAGTTGATAATAAACAAACGTGTGATCATCTATTAGAGGCATCTATTAATACCATAAAATATCGAAATGGTCCACACAGTGGGTGTATAGACCTACATATATTACCTTGGATAAGTTCAAGAAATATAGGTGATTCAGTTTTTATTTTACCTGGTGATGGTCTCATGATTAATTTTCCTAGAGAACAAGCCTCACATGAAATTTTACTAGTTTGAAGGATCTTCTGGCCCTTTAATTTATATCCATGTAAATTCTCAATAATTCTTCGCTTATCATTGAACCAAGATGACCTAAACGGTCTTGCCACAGAGTTAATAACTCTGTATCTTTTTTAACTATCATATGTGATTCTATCACATTTATATATGTGTAATGAAATCCTGAGGAAAGCTTTGGTAGTTTTTCTAATATGTACTTTCCTGATACATAAGTAAGATACATATACTTCATATTTCCTTCAGTTGTAGACTGAGTATCATATCCATGAAGATATATATCATTAAAACTCAACCAATTTCTTTTGGATTTTAGTGAAAACAAAGCGTCTTTTATGAAAAATTTTATTCCATTTGGCAATATAAAGCTGGCTTTACCAGTTCCTTTAATCAAGTCTACAGGACCTGATATTGTATTGAAAATTGCCTTTATTAGTTTTAAATCGGAGAAGTACCTTTTATGTTTGAGAATAATGTATGTTGTATCACTATTCGATATGCAAATATCTCCAGTTTTGGATTTGACTTCATCATTAGAATAATCCATATCAAGCTTCATGCAAAATAAATCATTTGATGAGAATAAAATTTTAAACATATTGTTATAAATGAAATATTATATTCAAAGATAAATTTGATAATACAAATAACAAAACATAGTAAAACAATCATATATCTAATTATCACCAGTATCTATAAAATCACAATGGGCTGAAAAATCAGCAAAATCATCAGTAAAATCTGAAGCATCAAGATGAGTTGAATCATCCATAGATCATCATGTTCAGTGAAATTCACTTCCTTTTCTTTTTCTTTTAAGAATGCCTTGTAAACCTTATAAAGGTGCTCCGGCGTTCGACACACTCGAGACCAATGCCCTTTGGAGCCACATTTATAACAGGAATCTTCAGAATTTCGAAGAAAACTTTCACGAACATCTTTTCCTTTATCATGTCTTTCTACATGATGCTTCTTGTGGATCGCGTTGTTTTGTGAAGGGTTATAAAAATCATTTCGACCGCGTCCACGGTCATGGTCACGACCACGTCCATAGCCACGACCATGATTATATCCTCGTCCATAATTTTTAGAAAATGCAGCATTTGCTTCTAAAAATACTGTTGAACCAGTGGGACAAGACTGATAATTTTTGATCAAAAGTTCATTATTCTTCTCTGCCACAAGAAGAGATGAAATTAGTTCAGAATATTTCTTAAAACCACACAACTTATATTATTGTTGCAGTGTTATATTAGATGCATGAAATGTAGAGTAAGTTTTCTCCAGCATTTCGTCATCTGTGATATCCACCCCCACAGAATTTCAATTGGGATACTATTATGAATATTGCAGAGTTATAATCGCTGACTTTCTTGAAGTTTTAGAAGCGCAAAACATTCCATTCATCACGCGTGACAGGGAACACAACTTCCTTTCGATGATCAAATCTTTCTTTGAGATTTTTTCACAAGACACTTGGGTCTCTTACTGTGAGATATTCACATTTTAAAAATTCATCAAGATGTCTGCGAATAAAGATCGTCGCTTTTACCTTATCTTGCAACGATGTAGAGTTTATCTCTTTAATGGTATCAGTAAGACCCATTGACTCGAGATGCATTTCTATGTCAATAACCCAAGACATATAATTCCTTCTCGTGGTATCAAGTGGAATGAACTCAAGCTTTGCAGAGTTTGACATGGTGATAATTATACAAATAATTAGGCTCACAATATTTTATTTCACAACAAAATAGTAAAACTTACATTTCAATCATAATAACTACAAACAAAAGAGGGAAGATGAACATTAAAATTAAAAGGCTCAGGTAAAAATCACTTGGATACATATCTACAACAAAAAGGATAATAATATAGATGATGATAACGACAATAATAAACTTCAAAAATGGACTAAGCATCTTAAGAAAATTTTAACTAAAAAGCTTGTGAAGATGATTGAAAAAAATGAGAATGAAGAGAGATTGAGTGAGTTATGTGGTTTAGAATTCACCAATTTATAGAATAAAAACTAGCCGTTTATAGTCGTTGGAGGAGAGAGAAAAAGCAATTTGAATTTTATACAATTAAATGTTGTAATTAAGAAAATGGTAAAATAAATGCAGTGTACTACATATATTTATGAGCTATAATATAGGCATGTCACTCTACTTGGTAGGTGTTAATTAATAAAGCAATAAATATTGAAATAAACATGGTACACCACCCTACTCTGTAAACCTTTCAGTGGGTGTTTATACAGATATAAATAGCAGAGTAATAAAATGTATAATATTGATAGCTTGGGGTTTATTCCACGCAAGCATCAATTGAGAGGTTAGTAAAGATAATAATAAGAAATATTATTAGCTTGTCATAATCTCATCACTTTATTATAAATAGGTGTCAGGGCTTCCTTTTAAATATAGTAGTGGTGTTATATGAACATAATTAGTATAATAATTTAGTTTTCGTAATCATATCGCATTCCTATAAATAGGTGGCAGAGCCTCCTTTCATGTATACGAGTATTATAAGTAAATAACTTGTCATTTTTACCTTGAGATAGTAGAGGTAGAGGCTGAGACTTGTGATAGGACTTTTCCTTGAGCAATGAAAGTAGAGACTCATGACAACACTTTTACCATAAGCTAATAGAGGTAGAGGCTTGTGATAGAACTTTTTCCCTAAGCTGACGGATGTGGATGCTGGCGACAGAACTAGAGCGCTCGTACTGATAACGTGTTGTAAAACTTGAGAAATTATAACACCGAAACAGAGAATTATAGAGACAGAGTAGAAGTAGGAATTCTTATTGATTTCTGAAGTGTACATTGAAATGAATCAGGAATCAGGAAGGGCCTATTTATAAAAAAATCTTTGGCGTACTATATTGTCACTACTATGCAGTCACTATGCATGCTTGCGTCATCGCATAGTAAAATCATTAATACTACACAGTACGAGTTGACAGTCATTGTTTCATAACATCCTTACTTTTTCACAAAATTTTGTTGCGGACCCATCTGTCATATTTCCCTACAAGAGTTGAATTCTTGTTTACTTGCACGAGAGGGGGGATGAGAAAAGCCCACTATAAATAATTGTTTATTAATAAAATATTATTCCTCGCCCTTTCTTTTGACTTTTCAACTTGATTTCTAATTGTTTATTAATTTTTATGAGCTTTTGTCAGCTTTTCAAGATGTTTTCCTCTAATTTTGTAAGAGAAGAAAATAGAATGGAGAATCTAATGATGATTTGCTGATGGCATTTCATTTTCTTTCCTTCTTAGAGGGTGTTTGTTTGAAAAAAAAACTTGAATATAGTGAGCCCCAGGTTTCCTTTTTTTTTTTTGTTGACAAAATGTAATTTGTTTTGCCTAGCTGAAAAAATTGGTGACACCGGTTCAAACATCATCGATAAAAAAATTTCCAGTCCAGAGAAGACAAAAACCGCATGAATACCTCATAAGTCAATGGGCCCACATATTTTCTCATGCCCAAGTTGAGTCAAACACGCCCTTAACCAAAGAAGAAAAGTGTGGAGAGAGTGGAAAGCTGACAAGGTCCCCACAATTTCTTCACTTTCATCTCTTTCCTGGCAAGCAAGCACGCTCTTACAGCCATCTCAAACAATAAATCACATAAACCGATTACTAGCAACCATTGCCATCATCAAATACAAATACAGAGACCAATTGAAGCATGACTAAATCCTTTCACAGAATGACAATGTTTTGATAACCCCACAGCAGCAAACTCTTCTTAAGAGTACTCAAAAAATTTTGAATATCATGAACACTTGACAATCCTTTTATGCAGACACCCAAGCATGTATAATTTCCTAATCTGATAAGATATTACAGAAGATATGAAGTGAGCAAATACTAGCCGGAAATCTATCTTCATGATGCAAGGATTCGTCAATCTGACTCAAATTGGTTTCTTCAAGAATGTTTACCATACGAAGTGTTAGTGATAGTGGAACATAACCTCTCAGGATTAACCTGCAGACCATTAACAAGTAGCAATGAAATACAGTTGACACCCAACTATCTTCTTCTCACGGCAGCATTTGGCGCCCTCTGAGCGATCGCCGGCGCTTGCGTACCAGGCTGCCCGGTACCAGGCTGCCCAGCAGCCTGTTCCTCTGGCATATTCATGGCTTGAGTGACGGCGTTCATGACAATCATCCCAAGGGGGATTAGATACATCCACTGCAGAATAAGTTAAAAGGCTTTAATAGTCATATTACTAGTGTTTGCGCAAAAAAAAACTAAACATTGTATTCTATAGGGGATATCAGAAGGACTACAGCTGCTGCACAGCTACAAGCAATCATAAGTTAAAATTCAATGCCAATAAACTAGGAAGCAAAGAATTCTTACATATTTGGCCCAAAATGACTTCTCAGGTAGTTTTACACCTTCTCCCTCTGCGGTCTCAGCTTGGAGCAGTTCTTCAGAAAATGTTGGAGTTCTGCAAACACAAAGAAATAAGTTTTGACATAACCAAGCACATTAGAAAGGCATATTTCTTGTTAAGCACTTTGCAAGTATAAATCCCATTAAGGAAATAACCAACCCTACATTTCTTACAGTACAGAGGTTATCCTTCACTTAAATTTTTAAAGACATAACTAACTTGCTGCTCAGCTAACACACATGCCCATATTTCAAGTTCTGGAAAAGTGAAGCCATAAAGTTTAGGATAATGCAAGAAATCTGCTATCTTACCTCCGAGCTTGCTCACTGTTTTTCAGCACTGTATACGAATTGAAAGACCACTTTGCTGGCTGAAATCAACATCAAAGGGGCACAAGAGAGGTTAGTTGATCTATCTTCATCTTAAACTCTTTTTTACAAAAAATAATTATAATATTATATTACATCTATTAGACTCAAATTTAGAATCTAATCCTACACTAAATTATGCATTTCAGTTGGGTATAATAGCGCGCAAAGGTTGTAGCCTAGCCTTGTACTGTGACCTCCCATAATCCAAGCCTAGGCCTCAGTGGCCATCTTCCATTCCCTTTATCTTATATAAATATGACATTTAGGGCCTGTTTGTTTCGCTGCAAAACGTCGCAAGTCGTAAGTCGTAAATGAGAATGGAAAAAGTGAACTGTAGCAGAGAAAATATGTTGTGTTTTACAGTGTTTGGTTGGTAAAGTGAAATTGTAAATGGAAAAGTATATTGTGTTTTACGGTATTTGGTTGGTAAAGAAAAAGTGTGAATGAGAAAGTATATGTGTTTTACGGTATTTGGTTGGTAACTTAAAAGTTTAAGTAGAAAAGTTGGCCACAAAATTAACTGTAGCAGTGATTTAAATATTATAAATACTATTAAATTAAATATACTATTGAAAATTAAATTGTACTAATAAATTTGAGATAAAATATTAATAATTTTAATATTTTAATTATAACAATAATATTAATAAAATACTAGAAAAATTAGTAAAATATTACTAAATATTAACTAAATAAATAATTATAAAATTTTAAGAAAATATAAAGAACATTAATAAAATTTTAAGGATACTAATAAAACATAAATATTAAAAAAATCTTAAGAAAAATAATAAAATATAATTATAATATTATAATTTTATAAAATACTTAAGATTATTATAATATTAAATTTATTATAATAATATTGTAATATTACAAAAATATAAAATAAACAAAGTAAAATATAATTATAAATTTAATAATAAAATATTATTATGATATTATTATAATGAATTATTACTATATTAACATAATAAAATATTAATATAATTTTAAAGTATATTATAATATTAATAAAGTAATTATTTATATTAAGAAATTAATAAATTAAATATATAATAATTATATATTAAAGTATATTATTGTTATATTAATAAAATATTAAATCTAAATAAAATATTAAGAAAATGGTGTAAATATTAATAAAATAATGAAGTATTAAATAACAATATTAAATAAAATATAAGATTAAAATAATTAAATATTAAATATTAAAACAATATTAAAAATAAAAACTAAAAAATACAAATATAAAATAATTAGGTAAGAAATTAACACTATAAAAAATATTAAAAATATTAAATATTTAATAATATTAAATTATATATTGATTATCAAGTAACTGCTTTAGGACTGCAGGTGTACTACAAGTGAAATTTACATGACCACAAAATTAACTGTAGCAATTGCAAGTGGGAAAATGTGAGTGTAAAAGTGAGATTTACATGACCACAAAATTAACTGTAGCAACTGCAAGTGGGAAATGTGAGTGTAAAAGTGAGATTTACATGACCACAAATTTAACTGTAGCAACTGCAAGTGGGAAATGAGAGTTGTATTTTGTAAGTTGTTTTGCAGCGAAACAAACAGCGGAAAATGGGAAAGAAGTTTTACAACTTACGATTTTGCGGCCTTTTGCGGGGAAACAAACAGCCCCTTAGTTTAAATATGTTATAGCGGTTCATTAACAGGCATGACTTGCAAATTGTTTGATGGCCCGAACGTGATTTGCAAAGCACTAATTATAATAGGAAATAGAGAACTTTGGGAATTTGTTATTTCACTGCCTCCTATATTCTCAGACTAAGAATCTTCTGATTAGGTGTTCATTGACTATATTTTAAAACAAGATTAAAATCTTAGCTCTACACTTTCCTAGAGTTGAAGTTATGCACAGCCACCCTTCAACACTACACCACCCCACTCCACCCCACCCACAGAAGGGGGGGGCGCATGCACCTCCTCTCTATTAACTGAATTTCCAAAGGATCCAAAATGTCACAGGGATATAACCTCGGGGGTTTCCAGATGTTGGGTGATCAGTGTCAATACGAATAAATCCTACGGAAGTGATGCATTCAGAATACCAAGATTACATTGAAAAACCAGAATAAAGTTATAAATCCTTTGCTATGCTGATTTACTCAGTTTTCATCAAAACCAGGATTCAGTTTTTCCTATTTGACTTTGGGATCTTCTAGAAGGATATCCTTCAGAATACTGTGTGTTTATATTGGGAAACCCGTCCAAATGGTCCCCAACACTTTTGATTAATAGCAAGTTGGAAGTATAACGACAAATCTAGCACGTGACAATTAAGATGACAGCAAAGTTCAAAAACTTGGTCATTCCAAGTCAGAACCGGAACGGCGCCGTTCCGAGAGCGATCCACGAGTCAACCTATCACATTGTTTTGCTTGACTTGACCAACTCGACTGAATCACCCGAGTCGAGACCGAGTCAGCCCCGAATCAAGCCAAAATTTCATATAATTTAAATTTTTATTAAAAAGGTAGGGCTAATCTTTATTTTTGTGAAAAAATAGTTAATTTAAATTTAATCAACTTCATATAATTTACTAAATTATGCATTCATTTTGATATTTTAATACCGCGACGCATGTATTTATGCATTATCTTCATGTTTACTGAGTTAGATGATATGTTTTGGACATGTTATACGTCAATTTTGATGTCTATATTTTTTTAAAATTTGTCGTGATTTTTTTAGAATTTTTTGAGCCCTCTATGTAGCGCTTCGCGTGTCTCGCCAGAGTCGGGGCCGCGACCGATGTGGAACGGTGCCCGCCGAGTCGGCGGCCGAAACCGCGACTTTGAACCATCGATGATGGAGGACAAAAGAATTATAAATTAAAGCATAAATGGAATCAAACTAAAGGAGTGAACGATAATGAGATGATATGAGTACCACTCCATGCTAGAATTACTTTCTAAAACCAGATAGCATATCATAGTTTGAACTGGTGAGAAGAGCAGTAAAACAGTAGTTCTCATCATGTAAACACATGGGAAGAATTTAATCATCCGCTTATCAAATGGAGGCAGTAGAGTTGCAAGTTTACACATGACCTAAAGGGGCACATCTACCAACAAAACACAATCCTTCAGAAATCATGATAGTTTGTCAGCACAATAAGAATCTGACCAAATATCGTGAAAATCAAGTCAACAGGTGGCCTCTGGCCATGAGGTAATGGTTTTAGACTTCAATAAATACATTGAGACTATTGCTAGATCAAACGTCATAAACACCAGAAATCATTTCCAATGACCATAGCACATTCTTGTGTTATCAGTATCTTAACACCAGTCCAACAGATGTTGATCTAAGAAATGGATGAACTTCAGCCGTTATATAAATCGTATCTTTTTACCAGACCGCATGCTAAACTTGTTCCCAATATGTTTAAATTAGACCTAAATACAGTAATTCACTTATAAAAGGATCTTGCTTTCCAGTAGGTTGAGCATAAACAAAATTCTAGTTGCCAGTGGGTTCACACTTCATGGGAGGAGAATGAAGAATGGAATAAAACCCAGCTTACGGTGAGCATGGAGATGTCACTGGACTTAATAGATGACCATGCATGTTAACGTGAAAATGATTAATTGCCATCCTGGTCTGATTGTTCTTATACTAGTAAATTCAGGGAGTTTGAGATATTGTGCAAGAATATCTTGTTCACCTGCACAGATGCTCTTTGTTCCCAAGCATAATTCGATATATAGACCTAAAGTGTGCTGGCTCCATAACATGACCTGATTCCACATCATCATACATTGAAGGGATAGCAGTCTAGAGGAAAATAAAGTCTAGGGCTTGTATTCAAATATCTTTGGGTTCAAGAGAAAGAATTGCAGTATTTGGTCAGATTTTGATAGAGAGAGATTAGTAGGAATAGACAAACCATAAAAGATTTATATATAATCAAGGTATATCTTGTTTTAGGATAGGCATTTAACATTTTTCATGTTTTGGGACAGCCTTGTTTGGATAAGGGCTTTCACAATGACGATGAAAAAGAATTATCGGATCAAAAGAAAAGAGCAAGATCACAGATCTATCAAAAGACAACACATAGAGAACATCAGAAATTATGTGAAAAATTCAAAACAGGAAAAGACCACGGAGTCGCTAACAGATCCACTATTATCGAGAGATTAAAGGGAGATGAAGAATAAGACCTCACAGCCGCTCTTTACAATAACTTTAGGTTTTCACCACACCACCCAAATTACGATGCATCTCCTTTTATAGAGAAAACTACAAGTTGTGACATTTCTAAACTCTCCTTGACATGTAAGTTGAGTTTCCTGTATTGCAAAGCTTCCAAGCTAGACCGCATTCGCTGCGCCTCACTGCACCTCAGAGATGTTCCTCTGCTTTGTCACTCAGAGTGCTCCTCCCGAGACTCCGAGTGACCCCGAACATTTGAATATGCCTCGATTTGAAACTCAAGCTCGCCCACACTCGCGTATGGTATGACTTTACTCGGAGAGTCAACGAGGTAGTCCAGTCCTCGGGAGACTTTTCCGAGGCCCTGCCTCCGAGTCATCCAGGATAGACTTCCCGACTTCCTAACTCCCACTGCGACTGGGCCTCGCATTTCTTTCTGCGTAATACTTCTCCGACGAGATTCCCCTCAAGGTCGACAATCAAGCTCCACAACTTCAACATTCTCCCACTTGAAGACTGATAGTTGACGCAACAGCAGCATCCCATCTCTCTCGTTCTCCTCTGGTTCCCAACTAATAGTGACTCCGAGCGACTCAAACTCGGATCCTCAGGCTTGAAGACCCACAAAAGCTGATTTCAGCTTCTCCACCATGACCCCCTTGGTCAACATATATGTTGAATTTTGACTCGTGTGTATCTTCAATAAGAACACGCCATCATTCAACAGCTTGCGGATGAAGTGATGTCGCATATCAATGTGCTTGGTTCTGTCGTGATAGACAGATTATTTGCAAGGTCAATCGCGCTCTGGCTGTCACTGTGCAGTGATGGAGCCTTCTGCTCCTTCCCGAGCTCCTTCAAAAATTCCTTCAGCCATATCAGCTCCTTACAAGCTTCTGTCACTGCGACATACTCGGCCTCTGTCATCGATAAAACAACTATCTTTTGGAGCCTCGACACCCAGCTCACAGCTCAACTTCCAAAGTGAAGACATAACCAGTGAGACTCCTTCGACTGTCTACATCACCCGCAAAGTCGAAGTCAACATATCCTAACAGTTGAACGTTCGTGCCTCCTAGCATAATGTCATATCTGAAGTGCCCTTCAAATATCTCAGGTTTCATTTCACAGCTCTCCAGTGCTCCTTCCCGGGTTACTCATGTATCTACTGACAACTCTCACTGCTTGAGCAATATCCGGTCTCGTGCAGACCATAGCATACATCAAGTTGCCCACAGTTGATGCATATGACACCTCGGACATGAAAGCTTTCTTATCTTCTGTAGTCAGAGGGTGCCTCTGAGAGCTTGAAGTGACATTTGAATTGAACGTTCAGAGGTTTAGCAAATGCCATGTTAAAGCTCTTCAACACCTTCACGTACTCGGCCTGTGATACTTTCGACAGCCTATTTTCTCTGTGTTGATCCTCATTCCAAGAATTTTCCTCGCAGAACCCAAGTCCTTCATTGAGAATTCTTCCACCAAACTGGCCTTGAGATTCACAATCCCCTCATGTTGGACCCAGCAACAAGCATATCATCTACGTACAACAATAGCATGATATAAGAATTCTTGAACCACTTGAAATAGCAGCAATGATCAGCCTCCAGTCTTGTGAAACCACTGCTCACCATGAATCTGTCAAACTTCAGATATCACTGCCTCGGAGCCTAGTTCAAGCTATAAAGACTCTTTTTTAGCTTGCAAACCAACTACTCCTTCCCGAACATGATATACCCCTACGGCTGCAACATGTAAATGTCCTCCCTCCAAGTCGCCATGGAGGAACGTGGTCTTAACATCTAGCTGTTCTAGATATAAATCCTCTGCTGCCACAATACTGAGCACAGATATAATGGTAGTAAGTTTTACAACAGAAGAGAAAATCTTGTTGAAGTCAATACTTTCTCGCTGTTGAAACCCCTTCACAACTAGCCTTGTCTTATACCTCCTAGTGTCGTCATTCTCCTTCTTCAGCCTGTATACCCACTTGTTATGCAGGACACGCTTACTCTCTGGCAGTTCAACCAAATCCCACGTTTGGTTCTCCATGAGAGACGTTATCTTATCATCCATAGTAAGCTCCCACTCAGCCTTGGCTCCACCTGTAAAGCTTACGCATAACACTCGGGCTCATCATTGCCAGTCAATAACAGATAGTGTAAGGTAAAAATCTTTCTGGAGCCTTCGTCTGCTTGGTTGAACGCCTCAGCTCAATTTGGGGGTCAGAGGAGCTACTCGAGATTCCACATTCCCTTCGGGAATGTTCCGAGCCTTATCCATAGGAGAATATTCAAGTTCGACGAACTCCGAGCCTCAGCACTCTGCTGCTCGGGAGTGCTCTAAGGTGCCACTCCGAGATCATTCTCTGAAGTGCTCCTTTCTCTCTGCAAGTCTTTGTACGTCTTTTGCTTGTTGAAAACCACATCCTTGTGCCTAAGAATCTTGCGGTTCTCGGGATCCCAAAACCGATAGTTGTACTCATCAGTTCCGTATCCAATGAAGATGCAACTCCTAGGTTTTGACTCCAACTTGCTCATGTGACTTAGCTCATTATGGACATAAGAGATACAACCAAATGCACACAAGTGATTCAGGTTTACCTCTTTGTCGGTCCATATCTCCTCGGGAATCCCACATTTCAGAGGCACGGATGATACTATGTTGATCAGATGCACCGCCGTGTTGACTGCATCTGCCCAGAACTGCTTGGGCAAACTAGCGGTCCTCATGCTCTGGGCACGCTCCAGAATAATCTTGTTCATGCGCTCCGCCACTTCATTTTGATGAGGGTTTACGGGAACCGTTTTCACTATTCGGATTTTTCGACTTGCGCAGAACTCTTCGAATCTGCCATCACAGTATTCGCCCCCATTGTGAACTTCAAGCACTTAAGCTTTCAACCTGATTCATTCTCGACTTGCCAGCCAATTCTTAAACACCTCGAACACATCCGACTTGTGTTTCAAGAAATACACCCAGGCCTTCCTACTAAAATCATCGATGAAGGTCACAAAATACAATGAGCCTCCGAGAGAGGAAACTAAAGCCTTACCCCAGACATTGGTATGCACTAAAACTTCTCTGCCTTCAGAGTCTTTCTCATCGTTGAGAAACCGACTCGCTTCTGCTTCTTGTAGACGCAATCTTCATAGAAGTCTTAGTTCAACAGACTTCAACTCTGACAGCTTATCCTTAGAGAGCATCACCTTCATTCCCTTCTCGCTCATATGCCCAAATCTCCGATGTCATATCTCGACATCTGCTTCCGACGAAGCAACTGAAATTGATGCCTCAAAACCCCACATCATGTAGAGGGTACCTTCCTTCTTCACGTAGGCCATCACCTTGGCACCTTTGGTGATCTTGCATACATCAACATCAAAGGAGGTCTTCATCCCTCTGTCCGCAAGTTGTCTGATAGAGATTAGGTTTCTCTTCAGCTTCAGTATATGTTTGACGTCCTCAATTTCAGTGTCAAGTCATTAGAGAGGCTAACCACCACATCGCCTTTCTTGACGTCACATGGTTTATCATCTCCCAAGTACACCATCCAAGTCCACCTTTCACATAGTTTTGAAAGATATTTTGTCGAGAAGTGGCGTGAAAAGAGGTGCCGAAGTCAATAACCCATGACTCGCTGGACTCAGCCAAGAAGAGAATCAAGGCATCAGATCCATCACTATTCGTGATATACGTGAAATCCTTCTCCTTGCCTTTGCCTTCTCCATCTTTCATTTGCTTGCAGTCCTTCTGAATATGCCCCATCTCACTATACCGCTAATATCCCATACCCCTCAACTTGGATGTACTTTTCCTTGATTTGGATTTTGACCTCCCATTCATTTTCTTATCTCTATTCCCAGACCTCCCTCCCTAATCGACACTCAGGGCACTCCCTGATGTCTTAGCCGACCCGAAGACTTCCTCGCGCTTCTTCGCTAAGAAGTACACCCACCATATCATCCAACTTTAAAGTTCCAGTCCCACAAGAATTACTCACCGCCATCAAGAGATCATCCCAGGCCTCCGACAGACTGGACAACAGAACCAGCGCTTTGATTTCGTCTTCGAAATTGATCTCAACTAATTCCAACTGACTCGTTCAGCGTGTTGAATTCATTGAGATGCCCAGAAACGCTTCTATTATCATCCGTCTTTAGGTTGAACAAATTTTTCATCAAGAATACCTTCTTTGACGCCGAGGGTTTCTCGTACATTTTCGATAGCGCTGTCATCAGGTCTTTGGTCGTTTTTTCTTTAGAGACGGTGAAGGCAATTATTGATGCCAAGGACAATCGAATCGCCCTTAAGGCTTTCCGATCTGGAATCTCTCACTCACCATTGGACATCTCCTTGGTTTGTGGGTCTTTCCGCCGAGAGGAAGATAGAGATCTTTCTGGTACAGGTAGTCTTCGATTTTCATCTTTCAGAACCCGAAGTTCATGCCGTTAAATCTTTCAACTTTGTTCTTTCCTTCATCCGCCATCTCGAACCAATACTCTAATACCAGTGTTGGGGTAAGGCTTTCATGATGACAATGAACAAGAACAGATCAAATCAAAAGAAAGGAAAAATATCACAGAACTATCAAAAGACAACACAGAGAGAACACCAGAAATTACGTGAAAAATCCTAAACAGCTCACAAATTCACTATTATCGAGAGATTGTAGGGAGATAAAAAGAGAGGACCTCACAGCCGCTCTTTACAATAGCTATAGGTTTTCGCCACACCACCCTAATTACGGCGCATCTCCTTTTATAGAGAAAACTAGAGTTATAATTTGTGACATTTCTAAACTGCCATTGACACGTGATTGAGTTTCATGTATTATAAAGCTTCTAGGCTGGACGCATTCGTTGCGTCTCACTGCGCCTCGAGGATGTTCTTCAGCTCTGTCGCTTGGAGTGCTCCTCCCGAGTCTCCGAGTGATCCCCAAAATAGCTGAACATGCCTCTATCTAAAACTCCAAGCTCGCCCACACTCGCCTATAGTACGCCTTTACTCGGGGAGTCAGCGAGATAGTCCAGTCCTCGGGAGACTCTTCCCGAGGCCCTACCTCCGAGCCATCTAGGATGGACTTCCTAACTCCCATTGCGACTGGGCCTCGCAGTTCTTCCTGCGTAATACTTCTCCGATGGCGATTTTCCGTCAAGATCGACAATCAGGTTCTATAACTTCAACAAGCCTCTGGCTCGACAACTAAGTGCTAGCATTTCTTAAACCGCATACAAAGTAGAGAGACTTGGCAATGATGAAAGGACGATCCATGGTGTTTTTAATTGAAAATGCAAAAATCAGCTCGCTTTCAGTGGCCAACGGTAGGAGTGGAAATTTCAATCTGACCTGTAAACCCAACCAAAGGTTAGCAAGAGGTTCACAGGGCCCTTAATTAGGTGTCGGACATGGTACAATTTGATTAGCCCAATTAACAGGTACATTCCACACTCACATGGTACGACCTGATTAACAAACAGGTTGTTATGCGCTAAACTTTTGACCCAATTTGGCTGGACCAAACCGTTTAATAATTTATTATTAATGCGCCCAAAAAGAAAATCACCATGAAAATAAGGTTCAAACCTGAAACTTTCTTGCTCACCCTCAAACTATGTTAGCCACTTTGTTGTCTTTCTCTAGTTATGAACTGATTTACTACTAATAAAGAAAATATACCCTACTTAAAACATCAAACCCTTGTTTTCAAAACTCCATCCCCCCCCCCCAACTCACAGTTGCTCTCATTCTTCATCCATTCTGCTCTCCCAACTCCCACATAAATCCACTCCCTGATATAGCACTTCTCCCAGATCTCTCTCTCTCTCTCTCTCTCTCTCTCTCTCTCTCCTCTCTGTGTGTGTGTGTGTGTGTGTGTGTGTGTGTGTGTGTGTTCAGGGGTGAGGCTGGGAGTCTTCTTTTTATGTGTGCGCGCGTTTGGGGTGGGGGTGGAGGGGGTTGAGTGAGTTGTGGTTGTTTGTTAAACAGGTCTAAACACAGTGAGCTTGGGTCAAACTATCCATACCTGACCCTTTTGCCACCCTACATGAGGGGACTCATAAAATGACCAAAGGACCTCCATTTCATTTGTTGGCACATCCCTTTTTCCTTGAAACCAAATATATGTGTTGTTTTTTTTTTTAATGTAGGATCAAATTGGCGTGCAACAAAACAATGGTTTTGGGCTTGCCAAATCAACCCTATATACTGCTCTACAGGCAAGAGTCCTTGATTTCCTTTAGTATGTTTAATTCTTTATTTATTTACTAGAACCAACTCAAGTGAGTCCTTGTACCCATTCGCTCAGGTTCCTTATTTCTAGTCCACAGACTTGGGCGTGATTAGGTTTTTTGAGGTTTATTCACAACATTTAAGTCGTGTAGTAAGCCATGAGTTTTGGTTACGGGATATGAACCAGATTGCCACGTTGGCTGGATTTTGTTAATTATATAAGAGAGCTAGAGCTGATTACAATATTTGAAAATCCCATGTACAAGCTACATGATGGTCTAAGACTATGAATCAGAAATTCCAAACCACGTTTTCTAAAAAACTACGAGGAAAGATAACTGTAACTTGCAAAAAAAATCACAGACAATTTATAGAAAGATAAAAATCACGACTTACAAGTTTCAGTAACCTTGGATATTGGCACGCTCCAGCAGAACCATAGTTCACAGCCAAAATGTTCACTCCGTCCTGTAAAAGGAACATTCAAAAAGTAGACTTCAATTAACTAGCACATATATTTTTGCAAATGCATTGTATATGATTGACAAAGAGGAAAATATCACCATCTAATAGTTTAACGGAGATGGCATAATTGAACGCATTACTATTCAATGCAAAATTTCAGACTAGACAACAATAACTAAGGGTATTACCATCCAATGCACAAGAATCTGAGACTCTAAATAGCAAATAAATTGAACATGTGGTTGGGTATCACCATATATGAATAGTTCACACAAGCGGGGAACATCTGATAACTAAAAGAAATGGCTTGCTCAGGCATCAATATAATGTCACTTATTAGATAAAAAGGTCGAATTTTACAGAAATACCACTATATTATAAATGCTAGCAAAGAGGGAAATATTGCATTCTATAAAAGCAAAAAGATTGCTTACAAAGGGATTATCATCTGATGAACAACAATTTCAACGCTAAATTTTAAAAAAAATCTAACTAAGCCACTTGCCATAGTGATGCTTAGCAATAGCATAGTTCTCCCACGGTCCCCCCCCACCTGACCTCCTTTTTCAGCATTTTTTGCAGATTTGTAGACCGTTTATCAATTTTATTGATAGTATGGGGCCATACGCATAAGTAAGACACCAGATTAGACAGGATGTCACTCTGCGACGGATCTATTTTAGGATTTCTATGTTCTAATCAAGGTAGATTAGATTACTTACAAAATGAAAAAAAATTAAGTGTAAAGTTTTAGTCATAGGTAAAGGGTATAGAAAAAGAAAAGAGAACTGAGGAATGGTTTCTTTCACAAGAAAAGAACCGCCATGATTATTATTAAGATCAACCACCCATCAAGTTAGGTTTTACGATTATTCGGGATTTATTCTAGCATGTCTGTAAAAGAGGTTATGCGGGAAAAATAGTTGATTTAGTGAATTTAAGTACAAGTATCTCATATTACTCTCTAAAATTCTTTTCATTCTCTCATATTTGTTTCTCTCTATTCTTCATTTGTCTAACTTGTTCAAAATAAGAAAAACTTTTTTGAATCCCTACTCTTCATTAACAGGGGACACAAATATACTAGAGAAATTCCCTCAAGATAAAGTTTCATTCTACTCTATCATGTTACTATGTAGAAATCATCAGAGTCGTCTATAGGAAAACAACCATTCATTAAATTTTTTTCTGCCTTAAAAATTAATTAAAGCACCTAATAACCATATTACACTCTGGCAGACAGACTGTAAATATGTAACCATACCCCCGCAAACTTTCGTATTTAAATATGTAACTCACAACTGTCTATAAAACTGCTATAGGAACACCGCACTGGTTAAACTCTTGAGGATGGATTTTGGGAATGGTTCACCTAATTTAGTTACCGTCAGATTGTTATCACAGAAATAAATGGAGAGGTTAATATTTGCTAACAAGTAAATATTGACTCCTCAGTCTCTTATCATCTTTCATTGAGTGTGGGCATACGTGTGCCGCACGTGCGCACGTGTTATGTTGTGCAAGAGAGAGCCCGCGGGTGGTATTGTGTGGATATGTGTGTTGGGGTTGTAAAAATGCCAAAAACATGGTTGAGGTGTATCAAGGAAGAGGTAAGATCTGGGGTCTCCAATTAGACACAAAAGAGATCCCTATATGGTACGGTCATAACAACACATGATTTAAGTCAAATTTAAAATATTTGCATGGATAATAAAGAAGTTTTAATGTGACTGTTCAGATTTCAGTCTCGCAATGTTCAATTGCTGAAAGTGTTAACAGAAAAAATATGTAACACGTAACAAAAGAAGAAAGAGGTCATAGTTAATAATTTATTTCAGAAAATAGACAATTGGTTTCCCATCTAGCCAAACAACATTTTAAAACTTATACAGAGACAACAAAGAAAAATTAAATTTATTGAAGAATAGGTTAACATAGCCAGTGTATCACTTATGTGACAACACTGTTGTCTCATGGCAAGGTTCTTTTAACCACATATTAGTACCTCTGTTTCTCATGGCATGTCAATGCGTTGTGTCTCCTACAAGCCATTAAGGACTGTTCTCCCACTAAGGCTTTTTTATCCACTCATTCCCGCCTCTTTTCAAATGTTTGCACATCTCAATAATCCTTGAAATCCTTAAAAAAAAGGGCGGCATGGACATGGCAGTGTCGCACATGATATCTTGAGAGCATGTGAATTCCACCTTTAAGCATCCTAAATGGTTCTCACTACACAAGTATCTTGACGTCAAATTTCCAGGGAAATTAGAAAATGCTACCACATATGAAATCTAATGAAATTGACGTCATGAGATTGGATGGATTATGATTTGCAAAATGGATAAGATTGCAAAGTTACCGCTAAAATCTCAGGAAAATTCCACATATACTTAGGTATTCAGAATATTGGGAATTACCGTATGAATAACAAAATGCTCATCCAAACGCTCCTTGGGAAGACACCTCTGAAACAAACAGAAAACAGCAGCATGTTAGAGCAATATAGATGTGCTGCTGAAATGTCATGCTAGAAATGGAAGCAACTGTTGTCTTATCATAAAGATCTAGGAACAAATGAAGACATGCCAAAGCGTGATTTCTTTATTAAATATAAAGCTAAAACATACTGTGTTATATACATGGTTTCTGTAGTCATGGTCAAGTTCTACATGTTAACATCTTTTGTTTTCTCTTTTAACTTTCTTGAAGGGTGGAAGATTCCACGCATCTCCTTCTAGGGAGAAATCTCTCTTTTTTGTACCTCTTATGTCTCAAACCGTTGCCTCTTGTAGGCCTTGTGTTGCCGTCTCTAACCGACCAAGATCCTCTTGGTTGGTTGGTAAAATCTGAAATACCAAGTGATCACTCTACAAGTTCCAACAAGCAACAATTGATTTTAATTTTTTTTGTTTAACCTTCTGTTAGATTGAAATAGGTACAGTCTAACCGACCAAGATCCTCTTGATTGGTTGGTAAAATCTGAAATACCAAGTGATCACTCTACAAGTTCCAACAAGCAACAATTGATTTTAATTTTTTTTGTTTAACCTTCTGTTAGATTGAAATAGGTACAGTCTAACAGGTAATAAGTATCACAAATAAGCATGCAAATGAAGAAAATATTGCCATAAAATGTCTCTCAGAAGAAAAAAAATGTTCAGCATGATATTTTAGAAATATGAATGCAATAAGGGCCAGTTTGGCTCCCAGAAACATTTTTCACATACCTGACAAATCAGTAAAGAAGGCTTTTTTCCTGATGAAAATTGTGTGAGGCTCACGCTTTCTGAAGTTTAATGTTCTCCAATAATTTTGTTTGTTTGTGCAAGAAAGAAAGCACTCAGATGGACCTAGTGATTATTACACCAAATGCTTTTTATCACAGTATCCTTTATTTTTTTAATTATTATATCCGGCATGGTGTCAGATTTCCAAGCATTTTCAGCCCATTTTGAGCTGAAAATGCGAACACAAAAGTGCTAACTTTTGATGATGTCAGCAGACTTTTTTTTGCATGGTTAGTCTCAAACAAACAAGGAAAGAGAGAAAATGGGGGGAACTGACGCAAAGGCTCACCATATTCCCCATTTTCCTCCACTTTCTCGCAAACAAACAAACCCTAAATGAAAGAAGTAAAAGATATTAATTTGATTCCTTTAGAAGTTCCTCTAGACAACAATGCATCCTTTACTGTATCTTGATGGTCAGCTTCATAAATACCTTATCTCCATAAATCTCTACTAAAGTGCATCTGATAAGTTAAATGTCAACATCAAGCGGTTTGGACCTTGAATTAGTATCACCCAAGCTTCACCCCCATCCAGAAGTTATTTGCAATTGCCTCAATCTAGGTACATTTGGTTAGCTCTCGTCCCAGTCGACAATCCTATAGCTCCTATTAATTGTTGTACCTGTCTGCATTGAGGATAGCAAGGCCATCTCAAATGATTTTTCCTCCTCTTATCCTCGACTGAAATTTAGTCATGTTCTTGACTGCCCGACATTTTGACCCAAAATGCATGGCTATTTTTCAAGTTGTTTCGTAAAAGTTTCACTCAAGTTCATCAGACCGTTGGAATACCTATAGTGAAATAGTCAATATTGAAGCAATCAACTATCTATTTTCAATACAATGAGATCCATCAAAAGTAATGCAATATAAGGTAATTGATAATATATTGTTTTAGACAAAAAAAAGAAGAAGAAGAAGAAGAAGAGGTAAAGAGAGAACATCTTGGGAATGAAGCAGACAAGGCATTGTCTAGAAACACTTCTAAGGTTGATATCAGCACAACATCCCCTCAATAGGATTGATTCCATTCATCTTTCTCCACATGTGCATGGCAACATGCACTAGTAAAATATATGAATCAACAACTCCTTCAGGTGGCCCGAAGTAGGGGAAGGAAAAAAAATATAAATAGCTTTCTCCATATTCTGGGACACATGAAGAGCTTTCCATTCATAGTTTGCTCCCTATCGTCAAACATAAATACAGAAGAGATATATTTGAAACTCTTTGCATCTTAATCCTACATAGAGGAGAGCATAAAGAATTTCTAATAGCGGTGAACTGCCTCAATACCAGGACAGAACTCACCTTAGCTCATTTCTTAATAGTTAATAGTGTAACTAAATTCTCATGAATTTCATGACTAGTGCACGCATCACATAACTTTTTGTATTAGTAAATATATATATAACTTATCCCTTTAATCTTTTAACAATATAACTGTAGGTTTTCCCAATGGGATAATCTTGGATCACATGGTAATCTGCTACCAGTTTCCACTTATACCATCCTTTTATTAACCACTTTCTTTCCAGTCATGCCATTGGCTTCAATTTTAATATGAATTATTCTTTCATTGCTTCTCATGTTTTGTTAAAGCTGCACTTCGCATATTTTTCTTTCGTCCAACAAAATTTAAATGCCTGCAAAATTTCTACCTTTCGAAACAATCCCCTCTTTGTCCATCAACAGATGCTCCATGTCACCTTCTCATAACTAATTCAAATAGAAACAAACTTAACGTGAATCCTTAACCAATTGTCATCATCATCATCACCGACATAAACCTTTTTCCTAACAAGATGAGTTAGATGTGGAGCACATGTCGAGGTCAAAGTCGAGACAGCCAGACAACAAAATTTACCAAGATTTTACTACAGACAAGCATCAACCATCTCTGAGTTGGTGCATTCATTGCAAAGGCAACTAAAAGGCAAAGTGTCTTGGTGTAAAAGACTAACAAACTATGTTTGGTTATAACGTTTCTGGTCATGCATTTAAGCTCATGCATCCAAAAAAACAAAATTCCAAATTCCGGTAGGTCACAAAGGGTCTAGACTCTAGAGTCTCCAGACAAAGAGATAAGATGATAAATTTAATAACATTTTTAACAACATTTATCTGAGTCAGAAAAATGACAAGAAAGATAATATAAGCACATTCATATGGTGTAAACCATGCGGCATGGGGAATGAATTTGGCTCCCTGTACAACTGTTTGCAGATCAGATACCAATCCATCATGCATGTCCTTAACCACGTAGATGCACCACTAGAAATTCGTTTCTTTCCTAGATCATTCACCTAGTCTTTACAACTAGTAGATACATGTTCCTGTTTAAAACGAATTGCATAATCTCTCTAAGGATCCTATCAGCCATCCTGAAGCAATAAGAAATTTATTATTCTTGACTCTTCTACTCTAAATATGTTTTTACCAAACATCTTTGTGAGTTCCATGATATGGCTCCCTAACATAAAAATCAAGTTGTCCAAAGTGATCATATATTTCTTACCATTTCCTAACTATTTGCTTCTAAACTTTCACAATATGGCACATAAGTTTGATATCATGGTAGTTGATACATCCACATCTATTTTACTCTTATAACTAGATGAGCAAGTGTTTTTTTTTTTTTTCATTTATAAGGCATCTTACTTGTCTTCATAATTACTAGTCTCTTGTTTGTCTCATCTCGAGTCATATCTTAGTCGTTATGCATGTGAAATAGATCATTCATTTACCCTTTCCAATATATGGGATGATAATCAAGATGGCAACTTATAAAAGTTATGAGCCGTTGAAGACAAAATGACCACTAATAGCAACCAATGGCAAGATCAAGACTCATGGGCAAAAGCACTTAAAGGTATTTAAAGTACAATTTCACTTACCGCTCTAACAGACGAAAAACATATTCTTTGCCAGCAGAATTCAACACATTCGACGGCACTCTGATTGTATAGAACCCATCCTCTTTCAATAGCCTCTGCAAGAAACCAAATTCATTCAATTTTAAAAAAAAAAAATTAACTCACTCCCACAGAACATGAGGCAGAGAGAACCAGCGAACTAACCTCAAAACCTGTTCGTTCTTCTGCGGTCAACGAGTTCCTCGAAAACCTCAGCTTGGTGAGCGTCTGTATGCATCAGCAAAACAAAACCTCAATTTAATTTGAAATCGAGAAATTTCTTTAAGACATCAGGATCCAGACCTGTCCGCCGTGGCTCCAGGACTTGAGGCGGGCGGTGAAGGTGCCGGCGGGGGAGAAGCCGGAGTCGCCGAAGGCATGCTCGAGATCGAAGGATCGCCTTCGAATCTGAGGAGAAGGAGGAGAATCGAGATCGGGCTTTCGACGAATCGGAGTTGGGGGAGACAGGGTAGGGTTTACGTGGTCGAGATCGGGAGTCTTGGCGCCCTCGAACTCATCGTCGTTGAGGAGGAGCTCGTCGGATTCGAAGGCGGCGGCGGAGAGAGAGGAGAAGAGGAAGAAGGGGAGGAGAGGAGGAGGAGGAGAGAGGGAGAAGAGATTTTGGTCGGATGATCTTCATGTTTTCGAGGAGAGTTTTACGAAGATGGAGGGGGAGAGAGAGCGAGAGAGAGCTGGGGTGTTCTGATTTGGGGGGAGAAAAAGAGAGGAGTAAGAAGGATGAGGGAGGATGATGATGATAAATACAGTGGAGGAACTAGCACTAGCACTAGTTTGGGGAAAAACGTGTCGATCATAAATTTTCGTGATTTTTTATAACATGTCTTCTTTTAAAAATACTAGTGCACTAGTGAGAAACTAATTGATCAGCCAAGAAGAGAAGAGAAAGAGAGAGGAAGAAGAAAGGGAGCTGAGAGAGAAAAAGACGGACAGACAAAGTTTCTATATGAGTCATAAAAGAGAACTTCTCTTCGGTCAGTTTTGATCAAAATACGACTAGATATCGCTTTTGTCGGTGGAAAACGGACTGATTGGTCAGGAGGAGGAGGGAGAATGAAGGAGAAAGAAGAAAGAGAAAGGAGCTGAGAGAGAAAGAAGTAGAGGGTCGACGCTGCTCTCCCTCGCAGATGAAGATGGACAGACAAAGTTTCTATACGAGTCACGAGAGATAACCTCCCTTCGGTTGGTTTTAACTAGTATATATTAGCGGTGAGAAATCGAGCACAACCGCGAGAGAGGTGGCGATTACGGCGAGAGATGAATAGGAGGCGGCGGTGGAGGGAGAGGGGAGGAGGACGAGGCTGGGGAAGAAGAAGAAACGCTATCTCTATCTCTCGCACGGACGAAGACGAATGGACAGACGGACAAAATTTAAGAAGGAGACCTAGGAGAAAACCTCACTCGCTCGGTTTTGACTGGTAATAATGTCGTCTGGCAGTAAGAAACCAACCGATGACAGCAGCGACGATGAAAAAGAGGAGGGCGGAGAGGGAATGGGGAGAGCAAGGGAAGGGTGTGGGAAAGGAGAGCTAGATAGAGAAGAGGAAGAGGGAAGGCGGAGTGGGGGAGCGGGAAAGAGGGGAGAGACGGAAAGTCAGAGAGAGGGGAGAGGCAAAGGGGCACTGGCGGGTGACATAGCAGAGCAAGAGAGGGAGAGGCGAAGAGTGAGAGAGAAGAAGACAGACTTACACAATTTATAAAGAAGTCACGGGAGAAAATCTCACTTCTGTCGTTTTTGATTATAAAAATTCTCAAAATTCTCAAAAAGCGATCATCTTAGCAGTTTACGAATTTAATTTTAATATAATTGTGAAGATAATCCTAAATGGATGAAAGGCCAAGAGAAATACTAGTATGTCGAGGCCTGTCAACGGGTCAGGTTCGGAGCGGGTCCGGGGCTAATCAATCCGGACCCATTTATTATTACATGTACCATATCCGACCCGCTTACTCGCGGGTCCAGAACTGTGGTTTTCATACCCAGACCCGGTTATAAACTAGTCCAGACTCGATTACCCGCGACCTGATTCTTTACCCACCACGACCTTTCCACCTATCACCTCCTCGTCGACGCCCTCTGTGACCACTGCCTCGTCTCCGAGGCCGAAGACCTCACCTTCAAGTCCAAGAACCCACCTTTCCTCCTTGAGACCAAGATCCACAACATGATCCTCTGCAGCTGACTCAGGTCTAATATCGGAGCCAGTGTCACAATTTCTGGGAGGAGATGGATCGAAAGGGTGAATTTGAACGGTTAAATCCCCAGTTGAGGGTTGAGGAAACACGTACATCACAAAATGGGTGAGATGAGCAATCAATATTTCAGCAGAATTGAAATACATAGTTGCATTGAGAAGACACATAGAATCACTCTCCAAGGAACAAAATTACATCAACACCAAGAACATGTTACTTGGAAGCATCATGAATGGAGATACCATGCATCTGCAAGCAAAGAAAACGCCATCAACAACTAGATGGCTCTTATCTCTTTTCGAGGAGATTGATTGAGGAAAGAAAAAGAAGAATGTACCAATCAAATTATTACTATTATCATCACAATAGCAGACTTATAATTAATTCAATTCTCTTGCCAAACAAAACAAATAAACATACAAAAATCCAATTAGAGATAAATGATTAGCCAATCAAATATTTCACTTATGATTGCGAGTGATTAAGATAGAAAATAGAGTAAAAAAGAAAAGGTTAAGACTAAGAAGTTTCTCTATTTTCTCGCAATTAATCCGATGTAGTAAGAGCTAAAAGGGTCGATCCGCAGGGAGAGATGCGATGGAAGCGTTTCGATGTGGTTTCTCTGTGTAGAACTTGGAAAGAAAAATAATGGTTATAAAATAGTTAATTTGATAAAAAGAGTAATCATACTCCACTAATCATTTATCACAACTAAGTACTAGTCTATGAAAATAAATATTATATTAAACCTAGAAAGATTGATCCTAAAATATGAATAGTAAGATAGAAAGCAAACCTAATTAAAGCACATTGATAAAATTAAATATTAGTTTATCAAAGTTCTAAGTATAACATAAAAAAGTTGTTTTAGACTTAATATTAAGCTATCAAAGTATCTAAGAATAAACCAAGAATAACCATTAAATAGTATAAACCTAAAACTGGTTTAACTTAATTCATCATTAATCTTCAAGTATCTTAACTTAAACTTAGGGTTTCAAACAGGCATAAAATTCAATCAATTCATCTTATAGACTTACTTAATGGAGAGATTAGCAAACTATGAAGAAATTAATTACTCATATTTATGATTAAACAAGGCATGGTGATTAAAAGATGCATAAAATAAAGTAAATAAAATTGAAGAACAAAAATTAAAAGAAAAAAAAGAGATATAGAAAGAAAATAAGAATCTTTATTGAATTGTCACTTCTTCAGTAAAAAACCTTCATCTCTTTATAAATCTTCTTCTTCAAAGTAAAAACTCGAAAATACAATGAAAATTCAAAAAAA
>JAVJIF010022142.1:0-98409 GCA_038442645.1 Agave tequilana
AAAATTAAAATTTTTTCTTTTATTTCCATGTAAAACCCTGAAATCTTCTGTAATTTCATATTAACACCTGAAATTTTAATAGTTTTAAAATGAAATCGTAAATCCACCGGCTTGATAAAGCTCACTGAATAATCAAAGCAGTATTTTCTATCTTGTAACCTCGAAAAATGATTTGGGAAATCAAGATCAGGCATTGAATAATCAAAGCAATATTTCCGTCTTGTAACCTTATAAAAGATTTGGAAATATTAATTTTAGGGTTTGAAATATCACTTGGTACCGATATTGATATTCTTCATGTTACTGATATTGATATTCTTGATATTACGTGATACGATCGAAATGACACCGGTATTGTCGATATGATTGACGAGCCAAAACGATTGATAAAAAGATAAAATCGCCGTATTCTTACACTAAAATTTTAAAACCGACAGCGACAGCGATACTGAGATTTCAAATCATAATGAAAATTGTTAATGTGGTTACAGGAAAGAGCTAAAACTGAAAAAGATGGCACAGAAAAAACCAAGGGTTGCCCAACTGTGATGTTTCACAGCAGAAGCAAGTCTTGGAAGCAGAAACGTAAAGCAATCTTTTCCTTTCTCTGCCAACAAGTTTGAATATCTCTGCAGCATAAAAACTACACAACAACAACACAATACTCTTCCCCATGCCTTCTTGTACTTTGTACAATGCAAGAAGAAAAATACTCCCCAAGTCCCAATGCCTCTCTCTCTCTCTTCTCTCTCTGGTCCTTCCCTTTCTTGTTTGCAGAAAGGAAAAGAGAGAGAAATTAGGAAGCTCATGTTGGGATCCTGTAGGCTTATGGAGATAGATCATGCTCTTTTCCTTTTCCATTTCTTTGAGAAAGAGAGGGGAAGAGACAAAAAAATAAAGGCTCAGGGTCCTAGAGAGAGTTGGTGCTGAGAGAGCAAGAGAAGAAGCCACCAAGGGAGAAATAGATTGATTGCTGTTTGCTCTTTTTGGCTTTTGTGGTCCAGCTGGCCAGAGACTCTTCCACTATAAGCTCTCTTCATCCATCATGATCATGAGTCAAACTCAAACTCAACTCCTCCCCCATTGATCTTTTTTTTTCTGAGAAGAAACCCCATTGATCTTTTTGCTGCTTTGGTTTTCAATAGTTGCACCCAGTTGTGATCTATGCATGATGAGAGAAAACAATGTATTAGAATCATGTAGATACTCTTGCAATCATAAGCTCAACTGGGGAGATATTGCATGATTACAGCTAAACAAGGTGAAAAACATGGTTTCATGAAGACAAAAATGCATTCTAGTATGGTGAACATTTGTGAAAGAATTTGACTAAACATTAAACATGCAATTTATCCTACAGGTAACAAGGTTAAGTTTTCCTTCGAAAGAGGATCATGTGTAACTTGATCTTCCCATTAAACATGCAATTAATCCTCAAATTTTCTCGACAAAACACCATGGCTGAATATTTCATTCTCCTCCTTCACTCTCAATAGTTGCACCCAGTTGTGATCTTGGTGAATTATGCAATATGACATGCATGAATGAAATAAAAGCATAGATATGTAATCATAAGCTCACATGTTGCTTGAAAGTCATTGTGTATGATTACAGCTAAGTACAGTGCAAATGAACTCTCGTAAGGATAGCATGCAACCTAATCTAATGAACATAATGTGAAAGGATTTGACTAAATGAAATAGATGTGTCAGATTCTGGTTATAAAAGTCATCATACAAAGATATGCACATGGATCTTAATTGAACAGAACCCTCATCAATCAATCTCACAACTGGAAATAAGCTAAGATTTCTCCCAATTACTTAGCTAATAACATTGAATTTGGTGAGGGTTGCTGAACCCAAGGGTGACTTTTGTGAAAGGCAGTTTGCATCTTGGTAAGCATTGAGTGTTGACAATGATAAAGGAAGGGACATGAATTACATTGAAAGAAGTGGTTGCTTTCATGGATAAAAATGCAGTAAATTCTATCAAAGGAATGATGACAATATGTGGAGCAGCTAGATTATGATTGCAACTTTGGTAAAATCTACAATCTAAAAATATCGGTACCATAAACTAAACCTTCAAAGGATATTAATGCCTCAATGCAGGAAACAATTTCATAATTTTCACTATAAACACCGAAATCACATATTAAAGTTTCTGTTCCCTTCCATTCATCTCCAAATACATGTAAAAGAGTGGGCATCATAGAGCTTGATTCATTTTGCATGTGACTTACAACTGCAGGAATTTACATTGCTTTGCTATTGCTATATTGCAAATGATCATAGTCATTTCTTGATTCAAAAGCTAGGCTTTAGATTGCATCTCTTGTGCGTGCCAATATGTTAGTGATTTCTCCATTCAAAAGCCAAGATGAAGAACTTGGGCTTATGGGCACAGCTGAAGAGAACCCCAGTAACGTGACGACAACTAATCCATGCTTATTGTCAATTACATGAGACCTTCAGCTACGCTTGAAATGTTCCCGAATAAACCTCTCGGCATGAGATGGATACTTCTCTCGGATGTATGCTCGAAGACATTTCTGGTATGAGAAATCAATCCAGCCGCTATCAGTCCGCACAACAAAAAGGCATCTTGAGTTTCTGAATGCTGGATGGCGATCAACCTTCCAAATATGAAATTAAAGTTAGTTTCATTCTGTATAATCATGCAACAGTCATTTACATTTAATAAATCTATATTAAAAAAAAAGATCGAATTGTAACTATTTAAGGTTATAAGAAGCATGCTAACTTAATATCTTGTATGTTTCCATTTATTAGGTTTCCTCAAAAAAAAAAAAAAAAATGTTTCCATTTCTTAGGACCGATATTTTGTATATCTACTTCACATGAAAAAACATGGAACTGGTGGGAGCAGATAAGATGCATACGGGTCATAAAAAATTAGAAGAATGCTCAAAGATTCAGAAGGAAGTAAGTTGTTGAAGATCAGTATTTGCTGTCCAAGACACTTTGATGCTCATGGAACTGATTGGATGACTAGCAGAAGATTGCTCGAAGATTCAGAAGTTTTTGCATTATCAGAATGCTCATTCTAGCCAAGTTAATACAATAGCTGGAAGAAATGCATGACAGCATTCTTACTTGCCCAGTTCGTTAAACACAAATAAATAGCGACAGTTTCAGCAGGGCATATGAATGCATGCATGCATAAGTGTATGCATGCAGGTGTATATGTGTTATGCATGCATGCAGGTGTATATGTGGGTACAGATGCGTGTGTGGTTGGGTGTGTGTGTGGAGATTTTCTAGTGAGCATGCACTTCATATGCAAACCCCATGTTGATGGGAGAAAGTTTCATTATGGCCAGGGAGCAGTTTCAGTTTGAAGTATAACCTAGAAAGTAAACCTTACAATCTAACAGCAGTAAACAACTCAGTTGAGGTGAAGAAACATCACATACTATTTCAAAATTTACATCTTTATATAAAAATTGGTCCAAATGGATTCTCTAGCAAAGTGGGCAAAATATAAATATCTACTCATTTACAACATCCTATGAAGCTGTTTGCAATATTTGCTTGTCAGTGTTATCTCATTTATTTTCATATTCCAAAATGTTCAGTTGAAGATGCACCAAAGTCAAATGATCAGATTTCACCAAGAGAACATTTTTTTAACACAACACTATAGAGTAATATCTCATATATTAGACCTTCTAATTATCATGATATTACTTTTTGTTTTTTTTATCAAATTCTGTTTTTGTGCAATTCATTTTTACCATTCAACTGGCAATATGTTTGCTTATATATTTGTTTTCCCTAAAGAAGAAATTTTTCTCTTATACATCGTGAGATAGGAGCTGCACCAAAAAGTGAATATATAAATCCAATCCAACTGGCAATATTTATGCTTAATATATTTTTTCCTAAAGAAGATAATTTCTGTTATATATCGCGAGATAGGGGCTAAACCAAAAAGTGAATACATAAATCCAATTGCAACAATTAGATTTGAACCTCCACCACCTTGAGGGAGAACTTCCTGAACAACTAAGCTATCATGGTTGTCTCGGAGTCCTGAAATGCATATGCTAATTTATGTTACTCTTCCGACTTCCAAGCCCAGTAAAATTTCATGAGAAGAAACAAGGATAGATCGTTCATCATGATCATGAGATGGAAGAGGATGTGCATAGAACCACACTCAATGGTTAGTGAAATTAATTGGAGAATACCAATGAAATTGAAAGGAAAACTTATAAGACATGTCTTGGAAATGAGTGCAGCTGGAAAAAGAATGTCGATGAATGTCGACACCATGGTTTCAAATATCGGCTCATTGCGAGATGGACCAGCCATATCATTTTGTGTTTTAAAGGTACCTGATATGATATTTAATCCTTTAATATCATCCAATATTGTGGCCGGAATTGCTAATGGTCCATAGTGACGATATTGATATTAAAAACCATTGGCCGATACCGATAGTGAGATATTAAGCCATGGCTAAAACATTAAAGAGAAAAGATATGAAATTTGTGCATCCAAAAGGAGTGTATCTTCAGTTGAGGATAAAATGAGAGGAAATCAGTTGAGACACTTGTAAATGTGCAGCAGAGAGAATGGGTCCATAAGTTAGCATGAGGGTTGTAGTTGATGGAGTAGCAACAGCTAGGGATCAACCTAAATCAACATAAATTAAGGCTGTTGATCTTATGGAAGAGATGGCTCCAACAATTGAATGAAGTAAGAGGTTCATGTAACCAACCACAAAAGACCCTAAGATTTAAACTAAAGGTTTTGTTCTTGTTGTTTTCTTTTCAACAATTGCTAATTATGACGGTAAAAGTACTAAAAATTAAACCACTTAGTATTAACTATAACTTTGGTTTCGATATCTTTCATATACTATCAAGCTCATACGAAGGAGTGTTACATTTGGTAGCTGTTCGCTAGCACATGGAATGGAAGAGTTATGGGAGGAACAATAGATATTTTAAAAAAAAAAAACAGTCTTAGTGAAGTTAAAGATGAAACTAAGAGAGTAATAATAGAAGGTTTGTAGGAGCAGACAATCCTATTAAAGTTTGGTACTGTTTGAGAACTGTGGGGTCAATATGTATGTTAAACAAACTATGGACTAGCAAAATATTTAATGAATGGAAGAAATGCTTAATGCATATTTCAATAATAAGGAGGATAAAAAATTATAGCGGAAACAAATTAAGAGTGATCCAATGAAACATTGAGAGAGCAGGAGAGAAACTCCAGAACAGAAATATCATTTCAAAAATCAACTTGGTATTTATGCAAAGAGGTCTACAGTAGAAGCTGACCAATTAGAAGTGAGATAATCCTAGTTGAGCATCTAAGACTAAAGTCAGACCAAAATAGACATTGACTTACAAAAAAAGGATATGATAGTTTCTCTTTTTGCCAATATTAACAGAAATGCCCTTGATAAAGGGCTGACCAAAAATTGATCATTGCTGCTTAATACTTAAAATCAAGAGGAAACAACCACATTCATATAAATGAACAGTTTATACTTAAATTCCAGAGGAAAATAATCACATCCATATAGATGAGCAGTTATAACTTCCATCTTTAAAAGTTAATTTGTCAGGGATATTCACAACATAAACTCAACATGAATATTATTTGAAAACCGTCTAAGAATTTCCATTGCCACTAGAAATTCAAGAGAGATCGTGTTTTACAGTCTTGCAGCGAAGAACCGTTTTCTTTCTGCCACTTGGTCTTTGAAGTCTCTTAGCAGGGACCAACCTTTTCTGTGATTGCCTCGGAGGATTGTGTCCAGCTCATTAAGTGACCATTGTTGAGCCTTTTTCAAATGGTGGCAAAGGGTACATATATGGAATCACCAACTATTCAACCAGCTAGTCAAGGCCGCATGGATTTGGCCAAAGTTTATGGAGGGCTGCCAGCTTAACAAGAATAGCTCCGAGAATTGGTGACAAGTTCCTCAAGCAACTGTCATCAAGAAAGAGAATTGCAATAGAAACTAGAAAGCCAGTTGGCAAGTCTGGAAACCTACCTTATTGGTTGGTTAGTTCACACTCGTGCATCCAGAGAGTTACATAAGTACTTGAACTTTTGAATTTGAAGGATAGTCAACATGGGTAGAGATTAAGGCTACTGCATCTGAAGCAAATTTTCGCATTTCAATATTTCAACAGTGAAAGAAATCACATTTGTCAAGGAGACAGTCCATCTTATATTAGGATTCAACGTTTTCTGTTGGGGGAAAAAAGGAAACTTATCGGGTGCCTAATCATGTACTCACTTGTCAGGTTATATTTCTTCATAACCTAAAATTTCCTATGTTGATGATAGTCATGGTTATCTGAAGCCCAAATATGGAGAGTCTGATAGGTAGAATATCAAAATGAAGTTGTCTGGGGATGGCTTATACCAACTAAATTCTCATATTTGAGAAACGGAGACACTGAGGTACAGTGTAATGTGTGAATCATAAATAACTCTGTGAAGTTGAGCCCACTATATATGACCCAGTAATCTCTTCAGTGGATACACACATTTTGATTTATATCCTACAAACTTGTCTTTGGTGGATATTTTTTCAAAAAATATATATATATATAAAAAAAAAATTATCTGTCAATCTCTATCCAACAAATGTGCAGCTTAAATTAACAATGATATCAGGGTCTGGCTAGCACTCAATTTTTTATAAACTAAGTAATGCTATATAAATTTACCAGGTTTGTGATACGTCTTTCTATTTGTTGTGTACACATTATTAATGTGAGATCTAGAGAGATAAAACTCTCTACCAACTCTCACTTTTGTGAGCCATCTAATCATGTATACACTGGCCACAAGCCCCAATGAGATTTATAGTTCACTCGAACTCTAACTTCATGGTCCAAGGTATCAGAGACCAAGATCCATGTCCAGTTCATTTATCTTGCATACAAACTCACTTCTGAGAACCAAGCATATGCTGTGAATCAGATTATTCACTTTACGTTTAAATACTGTGAATCATTAACTTAAAGCACTGGGGTACTGGTGAACTCCAACAAGTTACCCACCACCAGGAAACAAGAGAACCACCAGCTTTCCATTTGTGCTTCCCTTTCTCCCTACAACATGTTTCCATTGTTCTCCCTCCTCTCACCAGGACAAGTTTTTTGCATCTCTTCTCCTTCCTCTCCCCACCAAAGCACATCTAACGTTCATATTTTAATGTATCCTTTGAGGCAATCATCACCTCTAAAGTTGTTGAGCACGCAATTTCTTGCATGTCCCTTCTGAAGGAGAAAAACCTCATCCCCAGTGGCAAACATCCATTTCATGCGACAGAAAATTTGACAGGATTTTTCTATCATGTATGGTATCACATTATTCACCATTCATTATTTTGTGCTTGTCAATGGGCATTACTTTGTATCGCAAACTAGAAAATTCCATGATTAGGTTTCTTTAATCTACCCAGCCAAATAATACTTCTTTAATTACATAACTTCTAATCCAAGCCTCGCAACCATCAGCATTTTAAGTATATTTTCTTAACCATATCAAAGACTCCCTTTTTGGGATTGGAAAGAAGAAGAAATCTCAACTGTGATTTATTCATTAAATTCTTATACACTCAAGTTCATATTGTTTGCAGTTAATTCCGTTTTTGCCAATGCTTAGTTTATCTAGGGATTAGTCTAGGGAGGAAAATCACAATGTTCTTGGCATGCTCGAGAAGCCAAAGAGCTGCTTGGGAATGGATAGACCACCTCCATTTACAGTGTATTTACACAGGTAAATTTGATAAGATAAGAACTTCCTGAACATCAATATTAATGTTTTGAAAATCTTATAGCCTAAATGATTTTCCTTTTTTAGAAAAAAAATAAATTCATGATATGTGCTTAACAAGTTCCGTATATTCATATAATGTTTCTTGATACCGTTATTCCCATTGAAAAGAAAATTGAATAGTTTCTTATAAGAATATTCCTTAAAAGAGAATGCGCACGGATGGGGTGACGGCTTTTTTTTCCTCATCAAAAGTAATAAGTACAGATACAAGAGAAGTCAGATGCATTAAGAACAGAGATAAAAAGATTTTTTAAAAATCAGATAAATCAAAAAAAAGCATGGTGATCTTATTTAGAAGAACTTGTCTTTTAAAGAGAGCAAAAAGCTAACTAAGGCCAAATACAATACCAATCAAGCTCCTCAAATAAAGGGAGAACTTGTGTCATTTTGGGTAACTTGCTTGCGGTAAGATTTCTAAAATCAAAAAAAAATTGCAAGTGCAGGTTAGTAATTAGATGTCGTCTATAAGAAGAATAGTGGTTTTTAAAAAAAATAAACAAAATACATGCAGTTAGTAGCCACATAAAAATTTCAATGAGAGAGTGATGCAACAGAGTTTAGGAAAGAATAAAAAAAATATCCAAGAGAATTGGATTTAAAACTATAAAATTCAGCTACATTGATCATTTTATTGTTTCGGAAGCTGCTGGATAATATAACAGAAACAAGCATAGCCTACATATGTCGATTAGAAAATGCACAAAATGGAGTGTCTAGAGAGGCAATATGATGGGCATTAAGAAACTAAGGTGTGGACAATAGTTGCACTATAGTAACTGAGGACATGTTTGGGCAGCAGAGTATGAGTAAAATCATTTTACAGTCATGCACACGCACATACACGCATTAAGTTGTGACTTGAGTTATCCCATCTCATTTCTCAACTGTATTTCTCGCTTCTAAAGCAGCCCCCACATTCACCTCAGCCCCTCCATTTCCCCTCACCTATAGAAACACATCTTCGAAATCTCTAGAGACCATGACAATGATTATCAACTTGCCTCAGCCAACTCAAGATTCCATCTCACATTCCCTTTTCTTGAGACCCCATCTCCCGTTCCTTTCCCACCACCCCTTCTGAGTACTTTGACCAATACTTATTGGAGGCAATTATATTTTTAATTAAAAATAAAAAATGGCGCAGCTTATGCTTCTCTATATCAAGAGGTTGAATGCATCAGTTTATGTTTTTATAATATTGATACAGATGTTATCCTTTGTACACGTGAGCTCAGCAATTCCAGATGTCACTGCCTTCAAGCACACCTAGATCTTCTCACCACTGCTAGAACAGGTGGGAAATGTTCAGCCCTAAGTAATTGTCACTCAAAATAATCATCTAACTGGATCTTGAAAACCACCCAACTCAATCAATCAATTAACGGTTCCCTTGGTTTTAAAAAAAAAAAATAGAAAATTTGACAGAGAATCTCATGGTCTCTTGTTTCAGAAATATCTTTTAAAAGATATTTTCCCTCAGAATATCACTTACCATTCAGGATTTGTAGTTCCCCTCTCTTATCTAAAGAGGTATCAATAGTTTACAAATCAAAACTATTCCATAAAGTATCTAAGGAGGACCTCATGGAAACTATCATAACCTGAGAGTTACACTTCATCCCATCTTTAATTTTATTAATAGATTTTACCAAAAATATGTCTGTTCACAGCTTTAAACTGTGGGCTAGAAATGTAATAAAACCAATTACCGAATAATTTGTCATGCATTAGTTTTATATTTTGTAATTTTATAAGGCTAGAAACAAGTGGAACTAGATGCTATTATTTTACAAATATTATGAGTATTTTAAGAGAAAGTGGACCATAATGATTATTGATATAACCAGATTAGTGTCATTAAATGTTACCTCATGTTTTGATAGTTCGACACAGTAGCTAAGGAATAATTTACAAATTTTTATCATCCAGTTTATCCTAATTCCTAAGTAAACTGAACTTTGGTGTATGATGTTCAACTGATGCATCTACTTCATCATGGCATAAGATCTCTTCTCAAATATAAACAAAATTATTAAGGAAATCAGGATTTATTAGAACTAGACATCTTCAGCAGCAAAAGAAAATCCGTGTTTAAATCAGAACTTCTGAAAATTATACCTGCAATGGGTCCTTTTTTTTAATTTCTTAAGTATCAAGCTTTGTGAGTAAAAGGATGACTGCTTCCAGGATGACTAAAAACAAATAAATTATAATGTTTCGAAAATGAGAAAACTGCGTGGATATATAGTAGAATTGATATACATGGTAGCATCTAGCAAATACAGTGATTTACCATGATATAGTCAAGCCCCCGACCAATTTTATCTTCTGAATGTGGATGATAAGCGAGAAGCTTCTCGACCACTTCTTTCTCATCGTCAGGACATAGACGTTCCCCATCCATATATCTGGTGGAATGCAAGCTTTTAAAGAACAGGAATAGATCACGGCAGATTCTTATATAATGACATGCAATACAGAGATGATACAACAGTATAAATTTTATGGTCTTTAACATGTGAGGAGATATTACTTATTCCTGGCTCCTGATTCCACTCAATCTTCAGTGCAAAAAATTGCACATTTGTTGCATTTGACAATTCACTACTCACAAGCTAACTTCCCACATGGATGTTTAATACGATGCAGGAAATTCATGAAAAAAAGTTCAATCTTTGACACATCAAGCAAATTTCTTTTGTTGTAATTGCTGACAAGTAGAAGGACGACAGTTTGACAGAATCATGGTCTTTCCCATTAGGAAATTTAATAGGAAGAAATAGGACTACAAGAGGGAACATAACGCACTGAAAATGGAAGAAGTCATATACGAGATTATGTATAAATCGAAACAAAGTGAGAGGATATATGTGAAAAGTATATATGTTGGCTGATAAACAAATAGAGAGAACTGAATGCAAGTTCAGAAATTCTATTCCGTTCTCAATTCTTGCATTCCCAGACCTCTTTCTTCACGCCGATCTATAAAAAAAGTACATGATATAAGAGCAAATTGGATCAGGCCTTGCTTGTAGATGTATTAATGTAGGGGATACCTGAAACAATTGTTGGTGTGTTCTGTGAAGATTTCATCAAGTGGGACTATAAAAGAAAATAGAAAATAGAAAAAAAAAAATAACTACAGTGGCTTGTGCGGGTGGAGATTCAAGTCAAGATGCTAGAACCAAAAACTCGGGCTTAAGGTAGAGGTTGGAATTCAGGCTCCTTCTGGTAGAAGCCAAACTGGAGATTTTTTGAGATTAAATCTCTCTTGTGCAATGAGGTACTCAAGTGGATGTTACAAGATGTGTTGAGTTGCAATTTGAGATGAGTGACAGATGGACAAGTGGGTGTACAAGTTCAGATACAAAGACTCCAATAGGGATGTCCCCTGGGATCATGCGGTTTCCAAGAGTATTTAAGTCAATCCATCTCATTTAATGGGCACATCATCCTGAGAAATTGGTATCCAAGCTAAGGTTGACATCAACGAAAAAAATGAGTTATAGGAAAGCAAAAAAATTGAGAATAAAGCTAATGAATGCACCTTGATAACTTGTGCTTGGTTCTTTTTTCTTATCTTCAACTGACCAATACACTTTTTGTATATATTCCTTCACTTGCTACGATTTAGCTATAAGCCCATATAAACTTATATATGTATGCCAACAGAACTGAATTGTTACAACATTAACCTAAGTTGCACAAGGCCTAATTCAATTATGTAAGCTGGACAGCACACGTCTAAAAGGAACTTAGCAACAAGAAAGAGGGGAAGCAACAGATGAAAGCAAGTCATTTCCAATTACTAGTGAGATCATCGTTCCTAGAAGCAATGGTCCTAATTCTTTTGAATACATCTATAAAAATATATAATAAAAAAGTTGGTTGCATAAGCTATAGGTTTAACTATTTATATTGTACGGAGATTGGAATAGATAGCCACTACGAAGCAGAATTATCAACAGGCATGTGACAACGCAAACTTAGGCAGCCAGTTTCATATTTAGTGAGTAGTCACCACTATCACGACACAAGTGAAAAGTTTGAATTTTGCTGCAAGTTCAGGTTCAACCATGCAGCCTTATAGATGCACATGATGTTTTGACATCCTCTAATCATGAAGCCCAGAAGTCAATGTCTACTTGAAGAACCTACAAATATGTGGACTATGAAAAAGACAGGTTATGCACTAGTTTTATAAATGTTATGCCTAAACTCCACATGTGTCTTATGTCTAATCAGCTCAGCACATCTCCAAAAGTAACTCGAACAAATACACTTCAAGGCTTCAACATCTGCAGTGAGTAATGACTCCAATCCCAAATTATTAGGAGAAAAGTAAATCTATCAAGAGATAATCTGGTCATTTCGACCCAATCACCTAAGCAACTGACGTGCAAATTTATGCACTTGTAATGTACATAATCTTGGCGTTGACCACCTGTGCTCAAAAAGAATTTTTTTTTTTTAAGCTCTCTAGGACAAAGAAACTTGTCCTCATATCAAAGGGTGATTGGTAAAAAATCATACAGTTTAGGTTCAAAAAACCTTGACATAACCACCTACTGATGTATCTTGCAATTGTATGCACTGTTGGATCTTATGTTTCTTGTCTTTAATCATATGAGGCATTAAAGTGTAACCTTCTGTGTTTATTCCTGTTTCCTTGCTGTGTCATTAAGCTGCAAGTTAGTGGATTTCCTAATTATCCCTCCATGGTTTTAATTAACTTAAGTGCTACATGTGCAACTGCAAACTTAAAGCATCTTGGATTCCAGTTATCTTTGAAGTCACACACCAGAGCTTCTAACTGCAAGTTGCACAATTTTTAACTACTATGCCCCAGCTTCAAACCAAGGCACTAGGTGCAAGTTATGTACTTGTGGTTTCAGCCCCTAAGCCACGAGAATATGAGAATACATGTAAACAACGTAATTTTTTTTTCCTCACTACAACCTTGCTCTCTGCTAGTCGTGGAGGAAGATGACTTAAAGAAGAGGCACGCACAAGCATATATTCTCTTAATCTCTTTAATTCACATCATTCAAAAAAAAAAATTGTTTGTTTGTTTGTTTCTTTTGTTCTGTCCTTCCTTTTACTCTTCCATTCTCTCTATTTTTGGTGCATGTGGTAGGGATCATCAAGAGGTATCAATTTAAAAACTACCACCCAAAAGCTAAAGTTTTGAGTTCAAAATCAGCCAAATCCTACATCGAAACATTTTGGCATCCCAAACTTTCAAGATTTAAGTCACTCACTTAGTAAAAAAGAATAAGTCAACATAAATGTATTTACAATAGAAATAACAAAGAAAGGAAAGATAAAAAAATTTTAAAAAAAACACGCAATTATTATGAAATTTCTGCCATATTGAGGGTGAAACTGTTAAAAAATGAAACAAAACTACCCTAAAAATTTACGCCACGATTGTATAGTTAAAAAAACAGCCAAGTTCAGATCTCAAGTCATGAAAAAGTGGTAAATTATGTGGGCTAGAACATAGTTTCCATTAAAGCCTGAATTCCGACACCTCCATGCCCCCGAGTATGGTGTGGGTTAGTGATGTGAACGTGTACGTGTGCGGAAGAAATAGATAAAATAATTCAATTAAACATTTCACCAACAAAAACGATCGTCGGTAGGAATAAATTAAAGCAGTTAATATTAACTATGTTTCTTTAACATACATGTATTAGATCAATTCAAATATCAAAGAACTAATATTCATGATTATGCAGGTAACATGTTCTACGTGCAATAAGGAGACTAGATCAACTACAAGGAAGAAGTAGATTCACACACACTCTATTTATGTGCACAGAAGATCAAAATAAATAATATACTGGAGACGTGTTTATCTTGACTTGGAAATAAACTGTTGATGTATTGGAATAATACCTTGCTGAAGATCGTATTTGATTTTAGTTCTTACTCTTGAATTGTTGTAATTGTATGCAATGCTCGTTGGATGGTTGAGATGTGCAGGTTGTTTGGTTGGCTGAACTTGCGCTTGAGAGAGGGAAGCAGCCTCAAGATGTTGGCGTGCAGTGAGGCTTGCGGTAAGGGATCTGCTCGCTCAAGGCTTTCAGTCAGCCTGGGTCTGGATCGGATGGCGCAAAGGCGCCGGGTCAGCACAGGTGATGCTTGATCTCGGTGACGAGGGAAGAGAGGCAGGGTTGCCTTCACCGTGAAGTTGCGAGAAGATATGGATTCAACGACAGGGAATTTTGCGGGTAATTAGAAGGGGGATTTTGTGGAGATTTTGAACAGTAAAACTTTGTAATTTTGTTGGTTTTTTTTTGTTTGTGAGAGAGAGAAATTCGTAAAGAGGTTAAGATTTATGAGAGGGAAAGCCTGTCGGCACTTGGAGGCGCACACAACAAGGATAGAGAAAGGGGATAAACAATTAGGGATTCATATTCTAATTGGGCTAGTTAGGGTTTCACACTCTAAACTAGAGTGTCATAGGGCTTTTCACCACTAAAAGAGAAATTGGGAGAGAACATCGCTCACACACAATTTTGAGAAATTTTAATAACTTTATTGATTTCATTCATTGTTTAAAATTGAATACATAAGGAGTCTTTATAAACCAAACAAAATTATACTCATAGATACATTCAGAATAGAAATACTAGTCCTAAAAAAATTGAAAATCTAAAAGAAAGAGAATGTACATGTAAAGAAAACTAGTAATCCTACTACAACTCTAATTACTAAAAATAAAAAATACAAAAAAAAAAACTAATTATCCTAGTACTTTTAGTGCTACTGGATCCATGTTGAGGTGCCGTGATATCTAATGATGATAGATACGCCACATCCTTGGTGTTTTAATATCCGCATCATACTCTCCGAGTTGGAGAGAGTTCGACTTCGAGTCAGCAATAGCAGTGATATCATCTTGCACGCACTCTAACATGTTGAGATTAATCTGTTACAGTGCACTTTGATCTTTCTACGAGTCATCAGTTGGTGTTCTTTCTTTAAAAATATCTACTAGTCGTGATAACTTAATCATCCAAAATTTTAACAATCTGATCCAATTTATTGGGTAAAATATTTGAAAATAGTGGAAGAAAATGTGATGTAATATGAGAAGGGAAAGGAAGAAAGAGAGAAGAAATTATGATTTTGAGGGGATAAAATAGATTTGAGCTTTAGCACCCGGGAGGTCTCTCTCCCACTCTGCACATCATCATGCATAGATTCAAATTTGGATAGCAAATCACCACGCTAAACAAAAGGGGTTTAAATTCAATTCATCATAATATGCATAATCAACTACAAGCCTTGGCCTTATATAGGCTCCTATAAAGAAGACTTCCCCATCATAACCGATGTGGGACTAAAACCACACTAAATAAAATAAAAAAACTAAAAAGAAGACTACAAAATATAGCTAGAGCGATCATCATCATTCTCCCCGGCTTAGAAGCATTCATCTCTAGTGAATGCAGTTGTAACAAGCAGCAGGCACAACCGGGTAAAACTGTATCACATCTCGTATCAATCAGGCTACAGTGGTGGTCAGAGAAGCTGCACTGATGCATCATGCCTGAACCACAATGGTGGTGAAACTGGCTTCCGTGATAGTTCGGCAGCAGTCGGAGGTAACTCGAGTAAGATAAATGCAGCAAAACAACTTCAATCTGCTCCGCTAAAAACTAAACCACATACCAAGACGCCAAACTCATGTGCTCATGTGAACCTGCCTTATTTAGAAAGATCTGCAACGGGTCTTACATGCCAGGCGGCCTTATGGCTAAAGAAATCCTCTTAGCTGACGAAGACGGCAATAGCTCTATGATAGGCGGCTCAGCTAGAAGATCTACATGGGTCTCAATAAGAGACTCTTTCACTTCTGCCTCTGGATCTGGCTCATCAACAACTTTTGAATCTGGCTCTGGATTTGGCTCATCGATAACTTCTGGATCGGCTCCGGCTCCGTTCATCAACAGTTTCTGGCTCTAGCTCTGGCTCATCAACAAATTCTGGTTGTCTATGACTCGGCCTCATCAACAACTTCTAGTTCTCTAACATCATCACTATGGACGCTGCTAATATGTCCACTCTCGCCTCGTAGCCCTTTAATGTGGAATTACAATCTCGAGCTAGTCTGAGGATAATGTCAAGTTTTTCTAGTATGCGGTCGAGGTTCTCTTTCATGTTGGCCCCAAACAAAGGCATGTAGAAGCCGGATCTGTTGCCCAAAAGATGTGAATTCTTCCAGTATCTCTGAGAATCAGTTATGAATCCAATGCTTTAGGCAAAACTCGAATCGGACGTCGAATGGGCTCGAAACGGACGTTGAAAGTTCACTACTCTGCTGCTGTGAATAGTAGCGGCTCAGGCGAGCCAATGATGTCAGCATAGCTTAGCTGACGTCAGCGAGGGCTCTGTTGACGTCAGTAATCAGCTTTGGCAGCTCCAGTGGCTCGACGGGTCAGCTCGGCTCGGGATCGGCTCAGATCAAGCCGATGACGTCAATGTTTGAGCCGATGACATCAGCTTCAACTCAGGCTCGACTCTGCTCTGGCAGCTTCGCGGGTCAGATCCAATTTGAAGCGAGTTTGATGACTTAAGCCAATAATGAGTTGGGTTCGGGTTTTGAAAATTAAACCAGCAACCCGCTTGCTGATTTCTCCTTCCCCGATCGAGACTGGGTTACGACACGAGAGCAGGCGACGACGGTGACTGTACGGCGATGAAGAAAGCTCCGGTGGAGGTCGACGAGGGCGTCGACGGGCAGATCTGGTGGTGGCGAGGGCGGAGAAGGCTACTGAAGTCGGAGGAGGTAGCAGCGAGAGCGGATCTGGATCAGCGAGGGCTCTACGATGCCGTCGTTGGTGTGGAAGGCGGCGGCGAAGGCGATGGATGTGCGACGACAGCGGCGACGCACTGGCGGGTGTTGTTGGAGACGAAGACAACAACAATGAAGTAGATGTCAACGATGAGGTAGGCAGTCGAGATTTGCAGGCCAAAGTCGACAGTCATCGACGAGAACGTCGAGGTAGGTGAACGGCGCGGCGGTGGTGTGGCGCAAGAGGCGACGCTCGGATAAGGCTGGGAAACCCAATTAGGGGTTCTTTTCTGCGGTGGTAAGGAGGAAGACGATGAATTTTTCTTTTTTTCTTTTTCTTTTTTTTCTTTTGATTTTCTTTTTTTTCTTATCTGATCTAGGGTTTCGGATTTTTTTTCTTAAACTAAAGAAGAAGAGAAGAGAAAGAGGTGGAGGAAGATCTAGGGTTCTGTAGAGAAGGAAGCTAGGGTTTTTGTGAAAGAGAAAAGAGCAGGTTTTGGCTCTGATACCAAACTGATGTAATATAAGAAGGGGAAAGAAAGAAAGAGAGAAGAAATTACGATTTTGAGGGGATAAAGATAGATTTAGGCTTTAGCACCCGGGCGGTCTCTCTCCCACTAAGCACATTACCATGCAAAGATTCAAAAATAGCAAATGATTATGTTAAACAAAAAGAGTTTAAATTCAATTCATTAAAGTCTGCCTAATCAACTACAAACCTTGACCTTATATAGGCTCCTACAAAGAAGACTTCCCCATCATGACCGATGTGAGACTAAAAACACAATAAATAAAATAACTAAAAAGGATACCACTAAATAATAGCTAAAGTGATTCTCATCAGAATGCCTCTCAGAAATAGGCTCAAGGGATGGCTCATCAATAAAAAAGTTGCTCGAGTTAAAATCAAAACTATTGTAATTCATTAAATCTTCAATATTGAAAATAGAACTGATATCAAAATCTTTAAGAATATTTATAACATAAGCATTACTATTCAGTTTTTTCAAAATTTGAAACGAAAAAGTACTACAAACATGTAAAATAACATCACCAACATTAAAAGTTTTAAACAATTTTCTAATGTCAATTCGAATCTTGTGGCGTTATTTTGAATAATATTATTCATGACTTTCTTGTGTAAATTGTGATATGATTCCACGTATACATGTGATGCAAAAGAGATAATGCAGACTCAGTTAATGAAAAAAATGATGCAACTTGACCTATCATGATTAGCTATGAGGACAAAGTCTATGGAGAATTTCGATTCAGTACTTAACATATGCCACAAGGGAAAAGGAGATGGTGTCGGCAATAAAGGAGGAAGTGATTGATGACCAAAATAGGTAATGACAGCAGGAACCGTTAGTAGAGGAGACGAAGGTGGTGTTGGCAGTAGAGGCATGGAAGGGAAAGGACAAGTGACAGTTGTGACAACAAAAGAGACAATAGTCATGGCAGCCGAGGGAAAAACACTGAACTCTCTAATTACAGGAGTGACTTTCGGAGAAATAATGCTATCAGACTTAGATGCTTCAATGAAAACTCTGTCATTGATGGCAATCTTAAATAGGTTTGGACAGTTGACAGCAAGATGCCCATAACCTTGGCATTTGTAGCACTTATTTGTGGGACTAATTTTGAAAAAAAATCCATTTAATGTCTCTATTTTGTTAGTGTTCTCAACATCAATCTAAGGTGGAGATGGATGGATACTAGATCTATGGGGATGGGGAGATAGGGAAGGTCTAGAAATTGAGGCTTTATAATCATGACTCTTGAATGTATGTTTAGTCCTAACAGAATCTAAATCTTGCACTAACGCATAAGTCTTCTCAAATTCAGTAACTCCTCAAGCCAACAATTTTGTTCGTAGGTTTTCTTTAAGACCAGCTCTAAATCAAAAAAGATTTGACGTCGCTCTCTATGCATATGATGTTATAGCGAGTGAGAAACTTGTCAAACTCAATAACGTATTCACTGGAAGATTTGTTGCCTTGGGTAATTCGGAGCCACTTGTCAAGAAGATGATTGTAGCAATATGATGGCACAAATTAACCCTTGAGTTCATCCTTCATAGCAAACCAAATTTTATTAACCGCTGAAATCGAGCTTTCCTTGAAGTTTTCACACATGTCCAATATTGGCTAGCTTGTCCAGTCAGTTTCATTGCAACGAACATGACTTTCTCAGCTTCAGAAAATAGGTACCGAGTGAAGTACTTGTCCATGCTTTGTAGCTAATCTAGAAAAATTTAGGATCTGAATGTCCAAAATAATCCAGATGATCATCAAAAGTCGGCACATCCAATTAGGTACTTGTCAAGTATCGGTCATTCTCATATGGTGTCGACGGACAACGTTTTCCCTCACGTTTGTTGCAATTGTTGAGAGAAGTTTCTAACTTAGTCAATCTCTCTTGACTTTTGTGCAGGGTTTGGGTGATGCCCTTAAGTTGGGCTTCTAATTCCGCGAACATTGTGGCAACTTGGTAGGAGATCCATAGGGATGGATGGGATTCACTAGACTCTCCTACCAAATAAGGATTATCTCGGTGGATGAGCATTGTATGAATCCTAAATGCAATATACAAACAAAGCTAACTACTTTTTATTTTATTTTGTTGGTATTTTAAGATTGTCGGATTAATCAAACCCTTAATCTTACTAGTTCAATTGGCCAGATCGACGTAGCTCAGGTGGAAGATTTTTCGCTCTTGGCGTTCTTTAATTACAGAATCATATTGAGCATCATTTCTTAGTTATACATCAATGGTACGAAATTTCAGAGAAAATTTACCCTTTAACTATTCCTAAATTACACTAATAAATTTTTTAATAAGATCTAAATCTTAAATGCAAGAAAGAAAATAAAAGTTCCTAAGATGCAATTCCTACCTAACCGTGCTCTGATACCAAATTGATGTGAAATGTATATGTGTGCAGAAGCAATTGATAAAATAATTCAATTAAACGTTTCACCAACAACAACAAAAATGATCTTCGATAGGAACAAATTAAAACAGTTAATATTAACTATGTTTCTTTAACATACATGTATTAGATCAATTCAAATCTCAAAAACTGATTAAATTCATAATTATGCAGGTAACAGGTTCTACATGCAATAAGAAGATTAGATCAACTACAAGGAAGAGAAAATTCACACGCACTCTGTTTATGTGAGCAAAAGATCAAAATAAATAATAAACTGAAGACGTGTTTATCTTGACTTGTAAATAAACAATTGATGTATTGAAATAATACCTTGTCGAAGATCATGTTTGATTTTAGTTCCTTGCTCTTGAATTATTGTAATTGTATGCAATGCTCGTTGTGAGATGTGATATGCAGATTGTTTGGTTGGTTAAACTTGCGCTTGAGAGAAGGGAGCAGGGCCTCAAGATGTTGGCATGCAGTGAGGCTTGCGAGAGGGGATCTGATCGCTCAAGGTTTTCAGTCGGCCTGGCTAGTTCTCGACCTGGGTCTGGATCGGATGGCGCAAGGGCGCTGGGTCGGCATAGGTGGTGCTCGATCTCGGTGACGAGGTAAGAGAGGCGGGGTTTGTAATATCCCCTAACTAGTAATACTGTATTTCTACTCTTATTAATTTTATATAGAATTAGCTATTATTATTGATTAATTTATTTATATAGGTGTATAAATATATGTGTATACATATTAAGTGTATATGTTTTTGATTTATATTTATACTAGTATATGTATGTATTATATTTTATACCTTATGATTAGCCTTATTATTATTATTATGTTAGTGTTGGTATTATTCCTAAATGATCTTCTTGTCCAACCTATAATCCAATAAATTATTTAATAAATCATAACCCATTTACTCTTATCCAAAAATAAAGTAAGATAAAATAAATAAAGTTAAACAATATATATATATATATATAATGATAAATAAATAATTATATCTATGCATGTCTATGTCAAGTTTCGAACCTCGTTCCTTTATAACAAATCCTAATGCCTAAACCATGATGCCACATTGGCGTGTGGTTGAAAAAGAAAGCTAAATTATTTTAAATAACCCAAAGTCAAAAGTTTAAAATTTGAATTTCTAACTAAAAGATCTCAAGAGATATTTCGGGATCTCTTATCTTAACAACCTAGATTTTATCCTAACCAACGGATCCCTAAAAATCCTAACCTAAAAGATTCTATCTCAATATATTACCGTAACTTTTATTCTTCTGTTCCCTACGACAAAAAAAAAAGAGCGATAGTTTGAGAAAGAAGCCTTAATCCATCTTTCGTCCTCATCCATTCACTGTTCTGAAACTGATCGAGATCGTGATCGCTTCGAGGTTGAGAAGCAGTTGGAGATCGAGGAGCAGACGAAGGAGAAATCTATCCAAATCTATCCAAGTAGGTTTTTTTAAACAATTTTATGAAGTTAAATTTTTATTTTAAAACATCATGATTTAAATTTGTGCCTATCTAGATTAAGTGGTTAAATTAGATTTAGTAATTTATCATGACTAAGAATCATCTTATAAAATGTAAATTTTTTCCAAGATTGAGTAATTAAGTGAATTATAATTTATGATATGTCATGCTTAAATTTATCCTTGCAGTGAACTTTAGTCCTATCTAACATAAATATGCAAATAAAATAAATTGTATAAAATATATATATATATATATCCATAAAATTTAAATTGTCATGCTAGATTTATTTTCTAGGAATCATTAATGTTACACCCTTGTTTAATTAAAACCTAAATAATTAATGATTTATTATCCCAATTAGAAAATAATAATAAGGAATTGGATTAAATAAATGGCATATTAAATTAATCACCAACTAAATAAATTTCCTTGAACTTAACCCTAACAATCTAAATTAAATACCTATAGTATCAAGGTATTATTTATGAGGAAAGAATGTGAAAGATTGAAATTTATCAATGTATGTATATATGTATATTGACATGTATTTAGGATTAAAAAATAATAATAATGATAATAATAATAATAAATAAAAAAAATTGAGAGTCACTGCTCTCGGCCAAAGCCGAGAGCAGTGCAGCAACAGGGCCGCAACAAACAAACAAAAAAAAAATATTAAACCGAAATGAGACTGGGCCTGGCAGAGCCCAGGCCCAGTCCAAAGAAAAAATAAAAGAAAAGAGAAAGGGAAACAGACTGGGCCGCAATTGGCCCAGGCCCAGGAAAAGAAAAAAGAAAAAGAAATAAAGAGAAGGAAAGGAAACTGGGCCTGGTTAATTGGGCCAGGCCAGAACCCATAACGAAATAAATAGAAATTAATTCAGAAGCCCAGTTACAGTTCAGCCCAATTGTTATTGGTTTTACTTCATTTTTAACCCGACCCAAATACAAAAACAGACCCGTTATGATTGGTAATTGATTTTACGCTTAAATTAATTCAGAAAATTTTAGAAAAAAATCAGAAAAAATTCCAGAAAAATTCCTATAAAATTAGAAACTTAAATGGGACTCTGTAAAATTATTTTTATAGTCATATCACTTAGAATGGCTCAAAATTAAAATGTTTCTTATAATTATTATTTAAATTAAATGTAGGTTAATGAGTTGATTTGCCACGCCTATATTCGGACCGGTGACGATCTCAGGTGAGTGTTTCTCCTCCTCTCTCTCGTTCTTTAATTTGGAATAATTGTATATGTTTCTATGTATGTGAAGAATCATTTAATGTGTTATATTGCTATGAGTGTAGAAATCTATTAGTAAGGAAGTGGATTTGTCATTCCCTTTATTTTTACATGATGAATGCATAGAATAGGAGATGCACATATATCTATGATGTTGGAATCCTTTATTTACCATATGGATTGTGGACTTCACCCATGGATTACGTATTGGATATTGATGGATGTATATGATATCGGGGGAATGATTGAGGATGAAATGACTTGACCTAATAGCTTTTATATGCATGTATATGGTATGTTACCGAGTGTTGGGATATAATGACTGATCATTAATAGAGGTGGTAATTGTGAATACTTATGTTGTATGTTTGAGTGAGAGGATTAGTACTGGAAATTGTTATATGACGGAGTAGTGATTAATGTATTAGAATACTTGATGTGTATTGATACTCAATTGTTATGGAACTATCAGAATCTATATTGGAACCTGACTGATGAACCTAGTATTCAAATTACGGGAAGTTACGGGAAATGATTGTTGACTGTAACACCTTTTTACAGTTTATTGTTCATCGTATACACGGTTACTGTTACTGTTACTGATATTGTTCACCGTGTATATGATTACTGATTGATTATTACTGTACCGACATTGTTACCGTGCCGTAACACCCCAGTAATTGAATGGCATAAGATATTGATTGTTACTAATGGCACAACCTAGCTGATTGTATACCTGACACCTTTCACGGGACCTTGACATATGACTGTGTTACTGTTACTTGACATCTAGTACTCATGTACCCCCTGTACCCATGTTCCATGCACTGTTGACCATGTTAATAGCACAGTCAAACCGGCGTCCGGCGGTTTGCCGCCTGGTGTCGGGATTGACGAGGATGTATCCCACAATCGTGCTAGCGTCCGGCGGATCTTGAAAGGAACTAAGTGCCACGTGGAACAAAGTGCCACACCATACACATGGTGGGGGCCACCTCTTGAATCCACGGGGGCCACCTCTAGAATCCTGTTCCCCTCAGAGCAAAGTGCCACACGGAGCAAAGTGCCACACCATACACATGGTGGGGGCCACCTCTTGAATCTGTGGGGGCCACCTCTTGAATCTGTAGGGCTATCTATTGTACGTGACGCTGGTGTTAGCGTGATATTGCATTCTCAGTGCCTATTAGCATCCACACGCACTTGTATGATGATAAACCCTAGGACTCTTGTTATTTGGTTCTCTTTCCCTATTCGAACATGATACCCGCATATCGGAGTTCGGATGAGTTCTACTGGATGTGCGGGCTCCAGGGTGAACTGTCGGATGTTGTGGGACGCGGTGGGAAAGTGACAAAGATAACATAGAACACTACTGATTGTTATTGATTGATTTGTATGAGACATTGTACTGTACCCTGAATGGTTACCCTACCTTATGACATATGACTGTATACGTAATTGTAACCAGGACCAGACCTGTGACCGGACTTGGATATCAGCCTAGTGATATGTGATAGGTTACCTATTGTGACATTGATTGCTTATTTACAGTTGTGCCAGTTGTCTTCTTCCTGTATTCATGTTTTTATCATATGTGTTACTGTTCAGTTATTTAGTCTTTCTATCTGCAGTTGTCCTTACTATTATATATGCACATTGTTTCTTCTGCACGAGTTCTTTCCCTTTTTTCACACACTCATTATGGTCGCGTTCTGACGACCCTGAGTTTGCACGTCCAGCTATTGGACGATTGTCTCGATGTGCAGGTGTTCGATGAGACGGTATGCCTTGCGAATAGCTGGAGCTTCTTCCTATTCTATTCTGGTACTCTTATCTTTTTAGCTTTCATATTACTTCCTGATTCTGGTCATATCAGCTCAGTTCTTATTCCAGTCACTATTCTAGCTCTTGATTCATATGATATCATGTGTAGTCTTGTATGTATTATTGCAGTGATCCTTGATTATTATAGTTCTGATTCATAGCTTGTTCAGGTTACAATTTAGGCTTAGCGTATATACGTGGGGTATTTTTCTCGCGTATATGCGTCGCCATAACGTCTCCGTATCTTTAGGATCGGGGCGTTACAGGGTTACCTTGGCGGTGAAGTTGAAGAGAGATGGATTCAGTGACAGGGAATTTTGATAGTAATTAAAAGAGGGATTTTGTGGAGATTTTGAACAATAAAACTTTGTAATATTTTTGATTTTTTTTTTGTTTGTAAGAGAAAATTTTGTGGAGGGGTTAAGATTTATGAGAGGGAGAGGTCATCGACACTCATAGGCGCACGCAATAGAGATAGAGAAATGGATAAACAATTAGGGTTTCACACTCTAATTGGTCTAACTAGAGTTTCACACTCTAAACTAGGCTTTCCAAGGACTTCCCACCACTAAGAGAGAAATTGGAAGAGATCATTGCTCACACACAATTATGAGAAATTTTCATAACTTCATTGATTTCATTCATTGTCTAAAATACACGAGTTTTTTTATAGACCAAACAAAATGTACTCATAGTTACATTCGAAATAGAAATACTAGTCCTAAAAAATCGAAAATCTAAAAGAAAAAAATAAATGAAAAGGAAACTAGTAATCCTACTACAACTCTAATTACTAAAACCAAAAATACAAAAATAAAAACCAATAATTTTAATACTTCTAGAACTACTGGATCCATGTTGAGGTGGCGTGTATTCTCCAACGATGATAGATACGCCAAATCTTTGGTGTTTTGACATATGCATCAGTTAGAATGTAGTTGGTACTGATGTGCAAATGCCCACACAACTGGTCTTTGGACAACTATTCCACGAAAATCCATTCATTTTGGCTGATGTCGTTCACATTCAACCAAATGCTTAAACCGTACCATACAGATAAAATAAAGAGAATATCCTTCTGTACCAGAATAGTATGCTCAAATGAATGGTCAATGCTTTAGTCATCTCTTCCAGCTCAGCCGCATGTCTTAGTTAAATTTCCAATAACACCAAAAGAAACATGATTATTGAAAAATGATGGATTGATAGATCTTTGATGAGAAGTTCTATTTTTGTTCACGTACCATGATAATTACTGTACAAAAGGAGTAGGAATTAATCCTTGCACAGCAACCCTGGTTTCAATTCTAGCTACTTATAAATAGATGAACACTTCCTGAATTACGAGAAACAAAACTTGTGGAAGGAGGTCTGACCCATTGCTTTCTAATGGGTTTCTAGATCAGAAAATGCTAGTTAATAAGAAGCTCACAGCAACAGAGTGAAGATATGGTGAATGATAACGAGAGGGGGGGTCTTTATTTGGAGGATTAGCGGTGTTTGGTTCTATGTGATTACAGCGATATTGGTAGTTTAGTACCATCTTCAATGCAGCAGCAATCATTTTGTAAAGTCCCATACACTTTAGATTTAAAGCATAAATTTACAACAACAAAAAAAATAATTCTAGGTTGTGGACAATAATGGATTCGAGTGTGAGATTGTGCAGATATAATATCTCATGCTACAACTCCAACTAACTAACTCACTAAAGTCCATCCTATGTTTCAACTAGGTCTTGCATTTCGCCACTTAAGGCAAAAGCTTGATGCACCTTCATGATTTCCAACGATGGATCTGGCCTTCCTAAGACTCTAGTTTATAACGAACAAATAGAAATTTTAATATCACCACATCAAAATAACTGAACAAATCATCATGTCAAAGAAGCCAGATGATGAGGACATCACGCAGCTCCTATTTATCTTCTCATGTCTTAGCTAATTATTTAGTATTTTGTGTCAGCTTTATTTGAGTTCCTTTTATTTTGTTCTTTTGTGGACGTTTAGTACCACATCGGTTATTTCCCAGTACTTCTCTTTTGTAAAGCCTATATAAGGCCCCTTAAACTATTGGAATAATCAATGAATGAATGATTAAAACTTTTCCTCAAATTATTGTGTTAAATTCTTGAGTTCTGCTCTCGAGTTTAGGGTGAGAAGCCCGTGCAAGGGGTGGAAACCCAAATTTTATCTTTTTTCTCAATTTAAATCTTGATTCGATTTTGAAGGTGATTGCGATCCAGGTGGTTTTACATCATTTTGGTATCAGAGCACCGGTTTTCAATCCCCTTCAAATATTGGTTTTTTCCAAATTTTTCAAGCTCCCAAACCCTAGATCTATCCCAGCTCCAGATTTAGATCTATTCCACAAAAAAAAAAAGAAAGAAAAAAAAAGTTACACTGTTCAAAAAAAAGAAAGAAAAGTACAGTGAAAAAAAAACCGTCATCAAAAATCCCTGAAAATTCCCAACCAACACTGTTCATCTTCCCCATCAGAGAAGAGACCCGTCCGCCGCCATCACCTCCGCCTTCCGACGCCATCTCTCCAGTACATCAACTCCCGCCGCCTTCGACGCCGTCCACAACCCGCCACCACCGCAGTCGGAGCGTCGCCATCTCCATCCTCATCTGCAACGCCGCCATCACCGTGGTTTTCTCCATCTCCAGCATCACCTAGATCTCCGCCACCGTGAGATCTCCGCCGCCTCTCCACTACGTCGTCGGATCTCCATCTCCGCCGACGATAACAGCGGAACCCACCGCTGCCCCTCCGTCAGATCCACCGCCATCAACAACGCACCACCCGCTCGATCTCAGCCACCGCCGCCTCTGATCTACACCAACACCCACGTCCTCCGCCGCCATCATCGCCAGACCGACGAAGCATCGATCTCGCCGCCTCTTCCTCTGCCACGATCGATCATCGTCGACGCTTCGTCGTGCCTTCGCCGGAGATCCCCGCCTGCTCCTCACTCGCTGCCACCCCTCCGCCCTTCAGTGCCACCGGCGCTCTCAACGAAGTCATCTAAAACTTCGTCGAGCCATCGCCAACTTCCCCATCGTCGTCGATCCCTCTCCGGCTGCTTGCCATCGTCGGCGGGCCCTCATCGACGCGCAGGGAGTCTCCCAGGCTTCTTCTATTGGCCGAATCCATCTAAGCTTCGTCAAGATCACCGCCATCTTCATCGGACATCGCCGTCGGCGCCGCCTTCGTCGCCGTGTCTGTTCTGCCCTAGCCGCGCCCGCGAACGAAGGAGGAAGTAAGAAATTGGGTTCGGGTGAGAATTAAATCAAAACTGCTGTTTTATAACCCAACCCAGAGGCTTACTGGGCTGGGCTTGAGTCCAATTCCCTCGGGCTTGAGTCCAATTCTCTTGGGTGGGCCGGATCCAAACCCAACCAGCCCAGTTTAAACCGTTTGGGTTTTTAAGAAAAGTCAAAGCGGGTTGCGGTCCGGGTTTAGACGGGTTGAGTGATTATAACCTGAACCTAACCCGATCCACTTCAGTGACGTCACTGCTGACATCAGCAACCGGGTTAACTCACTGAGTTGACTCAGTCCAGATCCAGTTTTCCTGACTCAGTCCAGAATCGCAGCATATCTTCCAGAGGTCGTTCAGGGCTCGTTTCAAGTCCGAATTGACCCATTTTCGAGGCAGTGGATTCGTGACGACCAGTACTACGCGCCTACAGCAGTCTCATTCAGGTTTGAGCTACGGTCTTCTTCCCAGGCGTGAACGACTCCACCTCAGGTGATATCACAACTTGACCTAGTTCATTAACTGTTGATTACTTGCAACTACTATACGGATTGCTATAATTTGTTGGTATAAATGTTATTTGCTTCGATCTAGTGGTTGCATCTTTGCATCATTTTAGAAATGCATTTTTATTTACATTTGAGCCTTAAACTTTAGGGAATTTTGTTTAGTGCATGCATTTAGTTTAACCGACTTTAGGGCTCTCCATTGCATCTGCTTGCTTGCTTGAGTCATCATGACTAATCAGCATGATAGGGACTCCCACTTAGACCAGCTACACAATCTCCATCAGGGTCATAGGTCCGTTCATGAGTACATTAACATATTTAAGGACTTAACCCATCGTAATGAAGTGAGAGAACACCCTTCTGAGACTCTAACTAGGTTTATTTAGGGTTTACGGCCTAAAATAAAACATGCTATGATTACTGGCCCCTATGACCTAGACACCGTTGAAGATGCCTTTGATGTGGCCTTAAGATTAGACTTGACTTTCAAGACGCTGGTCAATGCCAAGGTCAAATGTTCTAAATGTAAGGGCTATGAACATTATAATTATCAGTGCCCCTCAGAGAGTCAACATCTTAGAACTGTGCCCACTGATGAAGTTGACGATTCGAAGACTGTTGAGGATGTCCAAGTTTCTTCTGAAACTGTTAACATAATTGAAGACATGACAGTTGATTCTGTCACACAGATTATTGATGAAATTCATATGTCTTCTGATAGTGCCAATGATGACGTGGACGAAAAGTTGAGCCTAATATACCCACTGTGTCTAATCAGCTAATCGAGTCTCCTTGTGTTGAACCTAGTTTTATGGTTATTCCTATCAATTCACCTTTTGGGGAGTTACCTGAATTTCTTGCCAAGGTCCAACAACTGGTTTCTAATACTTCTTTCTCGGGTTGTTTAGAGTTTGTGTCTGAGTCCCATATACTTCCATTGTTAGATGTGTGTCCTTCTAGGCATATTATATCTCTCGTTCTCCCATCGTTAGGAGCTATGCTTAGAATACCTACTGCATTGCATCTGCCTGTTGCACATATTGATGATATCACTAGGCTGATAGCAATTTGCAATAAGCCCTACAAATTTGCTGCATACCCCTATAGTATTTTGCAGGAATTTACAGTTGATAACAGGGTGATTGCTTACGAGTTGGATAGCCCGTGGGATCCTGGTATCAGCTCCGTTTTCAGTCAGGATGATGCACCTCGCTCTACTCCATGTTCCTTGATCGTGCTGCTATCTTCCACCACCGATCTGTCACGGAGACCAGCTCCTCCTCCGCCACCATGATCTCGACATGATGTTCCCATGCTGCTGCCACGACCACCACCTTGGCCCGATTGAGATGCTTCGTGAGGAGAGTCCTCATTCGACAGGGTCGAGTTCCTCCCACCCCGAGGGAATTGATGAGGACATCACGCAGCTCCTATATATCTTCTCATGTCTTAGCTAATTATTTAGTATTTTGTGTCAGCTTTATTTGAGTTCCTTTTATTTTGTTCTTTTGTGGACGTTTAGTACCACATCGGTTATTTCCCAGTACTTCTCTTTTGTAAAGCCTATATAAGGCCCCTTAACTATTGGCATAATCAATGAATGAATGATTAAACTTTTCCTCAAAATTATTGTGTTAAATTCTTGAGTTCTGCTCTCGAGTTTAGGGTGAGAAGCCCGTGCAAGGGTGGAAACCCAAATTTTATCTTTTTCTCAATTTAAATCTTGATTCGATTTTGAAGGTGATTGCGATCCAGGTGGTTTTACATCACCAGAGGGTCCATGTCTAAAACTATTTGGTGTCTATCATGTCAACATTAGCCCATGAGTTTTGAGATATTGGAATTGGGTTTGAGGTTTAGCCTTAACCAGGGGTGCTACTTGTTACAAAAATATAAGCGAGTAGTTATCTAGTTCAACAAAATGGCTGCATTTCTGAACAAGGAGGATCTCAATTCACCAAAGAGGACACAAGATCCTAAATTCTAACAAATCCCAGCAAACAAAGGGCAACTTTCAGGATTACTTGGGGCAATACACTAAGAATTTGGCGCAAGACTAGAATCAATTGAAATCTTTTAACTTCGAGACAAGTCTGAGTTTACACAAAATGGACACTGGATGAAGAAGATACAGACCGAACAAGTCAGAGGTGCAACTTTGTCCACATCTAGTCTGAAGTCAGATTGGAATTGGTTTATTCTATTAAGATTTTGAGACCAAATTAAAAGAACTTACTAGGCTAATTTGGGAAAGGTTATGATATAATCGCTTTATAGAAAGGAATCCTATCTATCGGAGAACTTAGAGTTAAATCTCTATAAACAAGGATAGCCTTGAGTTGTAAAAAAAAAAAAAAAAGACACAACAAATCGAAGAAAACCCCCAAAAGGGCCAAAACCCTATGATAGGGAAAACTTCCTACTCTAGGCAAATCCTATGATATACTATGAGAGAAACAAAATCCTGAAGAGGCTGTGAGTTTGTCTTATACTTTGAAAGAGAGATGTCAATGAGAAGGTAGGGGAAAAATACAGCTACCACTCGTTGTAATCACTGAAACAAAAGACTCATTAAAAAATTTAATGAAACAAACTTAGAGATGGGGCCTATCCACTTGACAATACCCTATTTCGCACTCTTTTGCATCTGTCATCAAGTAGATTGGAGTGATCAATTTCTTGTCTAATTGATATGGATCAATTTCATATTTTACAAAAAAAGTCGCACCTAAACTAACCTCCTTCCAACGTTTTCTATTTTACCTGCACACTAGTATTATGCTCCTTGGTTAAGTAATGTAAATGAGAAAGAGACTATCTAAGGAAACTAGTACCTTTCGGACTTTGATTATATGTTGTTTGTTGTCGTTAAAAAAATCCACAGAATAAATTGATCACAGTATTCCTCAACCCATAATCTGGAGCCAAAATATGCAAATTTTCTTGCAATCAATGTCTACATTCTAATACTCTCTTATTCTTCAACAAACGCTTTCCGTGAGTACCCTTTTGCAGGTCATTTTGTAACAACAAAAAGTGTCACTCCTCTTTTGTGGCCTAAAATAAACCTATTTAAAATTAAAGAAAATGCATACTTTTTACATGTAAGAATCACATTCTAAAAAATAATGCTATGATGGCTCAAATTTACTTCTTAGAGTAAAAAAACTACTTTTCTAAGGAGGTTGATGGGCTCAATATCTTTATAAAATTTACTATTCAACATACCTATTATAGTTTTTATAGCATTAGAGGCAAAAAATAATAATAAAAGTTCCTAATCAAGAAGCATAAATTAAGAAAAAAACAATTTTTTTAAAATCTACAACATCAAAATCTAAAAAAAAAAAAGGCGATAATGAGCCAAATTTACCTCTCAGAGTGAAGGATTTCCTTGGTGAGGAGAGTGATGGGCTCGATGTCCTTGAGGATCTCCTCCTCATTGTCCCTCCACCGCCTGTAGGCCGGGTGGTCCGCCCACGATTTCGCTGGAGAGTCTGGACGCGTCGGAGGTGGGGATGGGGGTTTCACATTGGCGTACAAGGCCGCGGCGGTGGCGTCGCTCGATGATTGGGAGGCCTCCAAAGTTGAGAGGCAGGCGGCGAGGCGGCGGTGAGGGGAGAGGAGAGGGAATCGAAAGCGGAGGTGGGGGAGGGATTGAAGCAAAGGGAGGAGAGAGGGAGTCGAATCCATTGGATGGAGTGAGTGAGTGAGAACGGAGAGCGAGAACGAGAGAGGGGAGAAGCAAGTGAGCGGGGCAAGTGATCGCATTCGCCAGCAACGAGCGGATATTTTCCAAAAATAAATTACGAGGAAACCCATAAATTATTACAAATGTGCCATTATTATTTTTTTTGACAATACCACCCGTGGTGAAAATCTAAAACGTCCCTTTGTTCGACCTCCTTCGTCTTTTCTTCCTCTTCCTTCTTCTTTTTTCTCCGACGACCCCCCCCTCCCCCTCCCCCGTCGATCAGTCAGATCTGGGGGGAGCGTGGGAGGGGCGAGGGCGAGGAGGTCGGGGGGAGGGGGAGCTGACGGGGAGGTCGGGGGGAGGGGCTGAGATCAGGGGTCGCTGGCGAAGGAGGGAGAGGAAGAGAGGAAGAAAAAGATGGTATTTTGACATTTTTGAAGAAAAAAGGTGTCTTCATCAATTTTGGGGTGCCTTCAACATTGGGGTGGGCCCTCATCACTTTTTGAGGGACAAAATTTTGAATTAATTCAATTTTAAAATAATTAGAAAAATAAACCCTTCCAAAAAGTATTTCTAAAAACTGACCTCCCGTTGTCACGTTGACGCCAACAGTCGATTGTGGGCTCCAGCGTGGCGCAGTGGAGGAGGTTTACAGAAGTTCGGCCTTGGCCAGGCTGAACTTAAAAATAAGTGAAAAAATTATCTGGCCTTGACAAGGCTGGACAAAATTTTTCAGTGAAAAAGAAGTCCAACCTTATCAAGGCCGGACTATTTTTTCACTCATTTTTAAATGCAGCCTGCCAAGGCCAGATTCCTGTCCCTTAAACAAAATTCATCATTTTGAACTACGGCCTTGACAAGGTCGCACTTTCAGTTACAGCCACCAACAACAGCAGCAAAAAGGAGTTAATGTATACTACTAAAAATAACGTCCTAACTTAATTCAATCTCAACATATCTCAATCTCAGTATATCCGATCCACAATCTTAATCCAATCTCAATATATCAATCCACAGACTCAATACATAATATTTCAAAACACATATTCAAACTCAAATCCAACACATCTATAAAACTTTATCACAAACTCTAATACACAAGCTCAAGTTTACAACATATCGATACACAAACTGAAATCCACAATACAAACTAATATGACATATAAAACTTTCATCAATCACATATCATGTATCATATCATATATCAAATTAACACAAGTAATTCAATTATACAAACAAGATAACGCATCTCTAATTCCACGCCGTCCTCGCCCACGACAACGACCACGTGCAAGGGTAGTCTGGGAGGTAGGCTATGTATGTGATGGTCCCGCCGCCTCCTCATTTCCTTGATGTCGTGTACGTGTAGCAACGGGCTAAGAAGGTCATGTCTCATCTGATGGATGTCTGGCACGTCGTGTATATGTAATCGGTTGGAGTGGCGGATGTGCTTGGCATGCATACCGACTCCTCCCTGCCATCATCTCGATGAAAATTTGCATCTTATAGAGTATCAAGACCCTCTGACCCTCATTCTCCAGAGCCTCCGTCACAATAGTATCCATGGTGATATATCCTTCAATTTGTATCAAGCATTTCAATATAAACATATAAATATATAACAATTAAAAACTTGTAGAAGAATAGTGTTAGAAATATTACCAACTCTCGCTCATATACCCCTGCACACTGGTAAGTGGTTAGCGGATCGACATTCTGAATAATCCAGCGGCGAGTGATCCCCAATATCACCTCGTGTACTCAGATCGATCGATTAATGGATGTCTCTGATTCTAAACTCTATCGGCTTGATCTGCCCACGGTCAATAATCGCCGCGTGAAAGTGTTCCCAATCGATCCGACGCTTGCGGTCTGCCCTAGGCAATAGCTTGACGGACTTAAGGATACGTTGATTGAGGTTGAACTGACGGAGCACTCTGTCGGGAATATGCATCTCCACAATCTCAAAACAAATCAATTGAACCCTGACTCTTCAGATATGAGATCCATGCCGACAAATTGGAGGTAAGGTCTGTAGGATCTCGTCAGGGTATGGCTCCCACACAACTGCTGATCGGTTAAGGATATCAAGCTTATTTTCTGTAAAATTACAAGTCCCTTTGTGGAGTTCGATCCCAACCTACATTCCACCTGCACAGCACCATACGATTAAAATAAAAAATTACTGAACTAAAGAAATAGATCTGTATAAATTTTTTTTATTTTTTTATTTTACCTGCATCAAGTGGTAGCTCACCATGCAGCTGAACGATCTCAAGTAGGGTTGGCCGACTAGCAGAGAGTTTCTCCCAATACCATATTCGATGAAACAATATGAGCATGCGTTAAATCAATTACATGATGCGGATAGTATATAAGCATATATGATTAGTATCTAATTTTGCATAATTTGTATCACATCTTCACATTGATTTCATATTAAATTCTTTTAATAAAGTTTTGCTTGTTTGATTCTATGTTCATGGTGTGCAATGAAGAAGAAGACCCTAAATCACTATTTAATTGGTGATTAAAGGCCTATTAAAGATAGTCATTGACCTAGAGAGCTGATTTTGTGAAAATCAGGGGCTGCAAACCAGAAACCGAGCACAGAGCCTGACAGGGGACAGACGGGACCGCGCGCGGCTCGAAGCGTCGCGCGCGCGGCCCTAGTATGGCCGCGGCCGCGTTTTGGGCCAGGGCTTGTCCCCTAGCCCCCCTCTTCCCTGGTGGCTATAAATACCCCCCTGGGGTTTCAGAGCGAGGATATACAGAGTTAGGAGTAGTTTTCATTCCATGTTGTAATTTAGGGTAGTTTAGTTTAGGTTAGTTCTTCTTCCTCCATTGTATTTTCCATTTTGTAGATCTTGTAATAGGGAGAGAGAGTGGTACATGCTTGGAATGCAAGAGTGCCTGTAATAGAAGGTGACAATTTATGAAAGGAGCTCTCTTTACCTCTCTATGTTTTCTTCTCTCTAAATCTCTTTTACATGTGTAGCTAACTTTTCTCTCATGGTAACTAACTACTAACCACTAACTTGCTAACTTCTTATTTGATAATCCACATGAATCTAATAGCCTCGGTTTGGCCTTGCTCTTGCAAGAGCCATTGATGGCTCATGATGATGGATCTAACACTCTAACTTCCTAAACACTAACAAGCTAGATTATTTTACTCTATGCTTACTTTTCTATAGTATTGATGGTTTAAGTGTAGCTTGCACTTATTTGTTGAGTTGGGTTGTGATGAGTTACATATGGGTCATACTTTGTAAAGCTCTTGAACCAAGGACTAGTGATGGCCAATGATACATGTGAGGCAACTATCACTAAGAGGTTAGCATGTTGGTGGAGCCATTAGTACTTAGTAGCCATGAGTTTTCTTTCTTTTTCACTTTGTTTTAGAAATACAACAAAAACCACAAATACATTCTTTTCAATGTTTCCCACTTCTTCGTATTTCATCGTACCTCTCTTTTCATTCTTTACTTTCTTTTCTTTTGATTCTTTAAAACTTTAAGAACTTTTTAACAAATACGTGAATCAACCGGTAAAGCTTCTATCGCCTCCCGTCCTTATGGATTCGACTCGTTTTAGCCTCTATGCTATAACGGAAGTATCGAGGAAGCCAAAGCACACACTTTTCAAATCTTAACTTCAAAATATACACTTTTTGTGCGCAGTTTTCCCTCGATCAAATTTTGGCGCCGTTGCTGGGGATGGGAACGGTTTGATTTCACAAATTTGTTAATTTTTCTTCTTTGTTTTTTTGGTGTGCAGGTTAAAGTTTTAGCATTGTGGAAGTCCATACTTGCTCAAGTGTGGTCGGGTAACTTCTTGTACATTCATATACTCTGCTGCTAATTTTTGTGTATATTACCTGTGCACTATAAATAATTGTAAAAACTAAAATACAGAAATTGGATGCTTTAAAACGATTTAGACATTTGCATCTAGGCACATGTCAATTTTTATTCCTATATATTGTATTTTATTCTTGTGTTGTTGTGATACTGATAGGAGGTGTACATATTGCATTGCATATAATATAAGATAAACACTTCAGTAATTTACTCGCTTTTTTGTGTTCATCTTATCTATATTGCACACTTGCTCAAATTTAACTTAAGGGTAACACCCAATCCAACATAAGGTAGGGAAGTCATTACCCTCCCTTAGCCCAAAAATCACCTCTCCACTCACACAACCTAAGCCTTAATAAAAATTACTAGACGTTGGCCCCTAGGGACACCTCGAACTCATTTAGGAGATTAACCTAAGGTGGAAGTTGTTAGAAGTTGACTCTTACTAAATCGGTGCCTAAGGTTGGGGATTGAGAGGCGAAAGCTCGAAAAACGGTGGTTTGGCATAATTAGGCCCGTTGCTCCGGCACGGATACCTCCCACTGATATTGCCCCTACCTGGCCGATTAACTCGTGGTCAGCTTCCGACAATAGACCCCCCTGTGGACAATCTAACCAGTTAGGAGTCGTCTTGGTCTAAGTCAACCCTAGCATAGGCTTGTTTTCTTTTTCTTTTTCTTTTTCTTTATTTGTTTGTTTGTTGTTTGTTTGTTTTCTTTTTTTGTGTAAATTGTGAAATGGATTTTAACAACAATAATTCTTTCAATCATGATATAAATCCACATTTCACTCTGACCTCATTTGACTCGGATAACTTCAACCCGGCTATGTACAACATGAACCAACCATATATACCGAGTTGAGATTATCCGACTCAATATGACCCTTATTCTCAATCATATGACTATAATCTTCAAAATAATTTCAACTCTTCACAGAGTTCATGGGGATTCAACTCCCCCGAGTCCAATTTTCAACCACCTTGTCCACAATTTTCATTCCCCGATTTTGGTTTTTATACTCCTTTTCCTGTTCCACCACCTGAAGAAAAATCTGATTTGAAAAGGAGTATAGAAGAGTCCCTACAACAAATGCAAAATTTGCTCAATTCACAATCCTTCTCATATCAAACTCCACATACTCCTTTTCTAGAGCATCCAATTGAAGAAGAATCTGAACTAGAAAAGCGTTTGGAAGTCTTTTGTGAAAGAATGCAAAACATGTTGGACTCATCATCTCAACCAAATTTTCAAGAGTCCTACTCATCTTTTCCAGTCTCACCAATTCAAAATGAACAAACTTCAATACTGGACTTGAGTATGGAACCCTTGCGTGAGTCCGAGCAGCAACCGCAAAATCCGATGGACTCACAATTTTACCACAATTTCCAAAATCAACTTCCATACTCATCTTTTCAAGAAAAACCAATTACTAAAAGTATGAAAGACATGATTCAGACTCAACATTCTGTTACCCTGTCTGTCAGTAGGTTAGACTCAATAATGAGCGATATGATCAATGAGAGCGAGGAAAATCTTTCTTGTCAACCATTGACCAATCCTTATATCCCTAACTCTACTGATTGGACCCTTGAATCATGTCATTTTGGGAATCCAGATTCAATTTCAGAACACACATTCGAACTTGACCAAACTCAAAGTTATGAAAGACACCTGGACATTCTAGCAAGTTATTCCTTCCCTGAAATTGAAATCGAACCTGAATGTGATCCTGAACCTCCTGTTAGGAATTCCATTTCACTTTGTGATTCAATAATGACTCCGGTATCTTTACCAGATTTTATTCTCTATTCCAGAGTCAACATTGAATCCTGTACCAGTACACCGTGAAATGGAATCACCAATCTCTCATGATCACACTTCATTCATGGGGAAAGTGTGTGAACATTAATTCTTTAGTTTGGACCCTATTTTTGAACCAATTTCGACTCTCATTGTTGACTCTCGACTTGATCTGAGTCGACTTCCCGAGTCGGTATCAGTTTTATTCCTGATCCCTTTGAGTCAAAATCCATCATTTTCAAAAATCACACTTCATTGTTGGACAAGAATGTTGACAAAAATGACTCAATAATTATTTTTGAAAATTAGAAATTAGATGGGGATAAATTTTTCAATAAGACCATTCAATCCATCATTCTTTTCTGGGGTCATATTAGAGAGGTCCTTGGTGGGTTTCTGGATGATCCACGATATCTTGATTGGGTCGCAACGCTTGGCCCAATCCGACCACCACTAGAGCCACCCCCTTGAGGTAATCTCCTTCCCTCTCCTTTTGTTTCATGTATTTACACATTCACGATGCATTGAGGATCATGCATGAGATAAGTGTTGGGGAGGGTTTACTAACGTAGTTAGTTTTATATTTTCTTTCTTTTACACTTCATTTTAATCAAACAAAAAAATTATTTATATAAAAACTTTCTTTTTCTTTTACAAAACTTTTTGAAACAAGAGAAATAGTTTTTGATTTTTTTTTAAGAAAATTAAGATTATCTTAGGAATTAGGAAGACCTAAAATTATGAAATTTTAAACCGAGTCAAAATAATAAATCTTGTTTAAATTTTAGGATAAGAAAGTAAAATTGAAAAGATAATTTGATCTTGAATTTTTGCCTTAGATTTATGCACTCTACACTTACACAATTTTTAGGATTGAAATAAAGACTGAAAATGCCATAAAAAATAAATATTCAAAAAAATGATAAATAAAAACCACCTATTGAAGTTGGGTAATTATGCCTCAGGAAGCAAGATCATTCACACCTAAAACGGTGGATAAAAAAAATAATAATCCCCTTTAGTTTTGTGGCCTTGTTTACTCGAGTCCTTAAGTCCGAGGGATGTTTTCTCATCTGGTGCCCTAAGACCATCTGGTTTGGGAGTCATGGGCTAAAGGCTTACTACCCGGGTAAATAAGAAAGCATAAGAAAACTAAGGGAAGTAAAAGGAAAATATATATATAATATAATAATAATATAAATAAATGGCATGAAAGTTAGAGTCGATATCCCAAAAACTTCACTGTTCACAAAGTGCATATTTTTCTAAGAGTTTTATGAAAGATGAAAGAGTCAATTCAATTTTAAATTCTTGCATTTAATTTATAACAAGATTTTTTACATTTTGACTTAGTTTAAGAAAGAACAATTTCTGGTTAACCTATGACCTTGGATCACTTATATTTTCGCAAAAATACTTCAACACTTTTCTCTATTTTAAAAAGCGTCTTCAAAATACTAACATTTGATTTCTTTCTTTATGGATTTTGTGGGTGTAATCCGCTGAAAACCTTCAGGAGACAAAACTCCTCCTCTAGGGGAAACTTAGAGCTTTAACGGCTTGTTGCACATGCTCAGTGCAATCGCGTCACCTGCTAAAGTGGTATAATAATTTCTTAGTTTTTTGTTTTGCTCGGGACGAGTAAAAGATAAGTTTGTGGGTGTGATTAGTATCTAATTTTGCATAATTTGTATCACATCTTCACATTGTTTTCATATTAAATTCTGCTAATAAAGTTTTGCTTGCTTGATTCTAGGTCCATGGTGTGCAATGAAGAAGAAGACCCTAAATCACCATTTAATTGGTGATTAAAGGCCTATTAAAGATAACCATTGACCTAGAGAGCTGATTTTGTGAAAACCAGGGGCTGCAAACCAGAAACCGGGCACAGGGCCTGACAGGAGACAGACGGGACCGCGCGCGGCTCGAAGCGCCACGCGCGCGGCCCTAGTAGGGTCGCGGCCGCGTTTTGAGCCAGGGCTTGTCCCCTAGCCCCCCTCTTCCCTGGTGGCTATAAATACCCCCTGGGGTTTCAGAGCAAGGATGTACAGAGTTAGGAGTAGTTTTCATTCCATGTTGCAATTTAGGGTAGTTTAGTTTAGGTTAGTTCTTCTTCCTCCATTGTATTTTTCATTTTGTAGATCTTGTAATAGGGAGAGAGAGTGGTACATGCTTGGAATGTAAGAGTGCTTGTAATAGAAGGTGACAATCTATGAAAGGTACTCTCTTTACCTCTCTATGTTTTCTTCTCTCTAAATCTCTTTTACATGTGTAGCTAACTTTTCTCTTATGGTAACTAACGACTAACCACTAACTTGCTAACTTCTTATTTGATAATCCACTGAATCTAATAGCCTCGGTTTGGCCTTGCTCTTGCAAGAGCCATTAATGGCTCATGATGATGGATCTAATACTCTAACTTCCTAACCACTAACAAGCTAACATTACTTTACTCCATGCTTACTTTTCTATAGTATTGATGGTTTAAGTGTAGCTTGCACTTATTTATTGAGTTGGGTTGTGATGAGTTATATATGGGACATGCTTTATAAAGCTCTTGAACCAAGGACTAGTGATGGCCAATGATACATGTGAGGCAACCATCACTAAGAGGTTAGCATGTTGGTGGAGCCATTAGTAGTTAGTAGCCATGAGTTTTCTTTCTTTTTCACTTTGTTTTAGAAATACAACAAAAACCACAAATATATTCTTTTTAATGTTTCCCACTTCTTCGTATTTCATCGTACCTCTCTTTTCATTCTTTGCTTTCTTTTCTTTTGATTCTTTAAAACTTTGAAGAACTTTTTAACAAACACGTGAATCAACCGGTAAAGCTTCTATCGCCTCCTGTCCTTGTGGATTCGACTCGTTTTAGCCTCTATGCTATAACGGAAGTATCGAGGAAGCCAAAGCACACACTTCAAATCTTAACTTCAAAATATACACTTTTGTGCGCGGTTTTCCCTCGATCAATATACTAATAGAATACTCAAAATACTTGCAAAAGTTCACTGTGTCCGCTAAACAGGAAAGTCTGCATCATGGAAACTGAGTATAAAAATCTGTACAAATAAGCTAGCACAATGCTGCCCCGCGACATAGCACCGCAGACATCGAAGTCTTCCAATATAGGTAACTATCTGAGATATACCTCGTTCTTGGAGAATCCGGGAATAACTGAGTGCCGATCATATAAAGGATATAAGCACGTGCATGTTGTTGGGCCTCCACATCTGTAATTGGAGGCATAGTAAACTGCTCACGCAACTATGTTAACTTCACTTGTCCACCGTGTATAGCCGTCGGAGGAGGCACCACGCCCAACAATCTGTCACACTCCCCTGTTGGCTCAAAGCCTCTTCACCTTAGTTTTGATGATGACTAACTTATGAAGTTAAGTTACTAATGATCTTGTGTTTATACAGTTTCAGTTAGTGATCAAGATCTTAGTAGGTGTTTAGCTTCAACAAAGGATTCAAAGTCAAATTTTGGAGCTAACACATGTTAATTCAAGAGCTCGCGCGTCAAGATCGCATCCAATACTCAAGATGGAGTCAAGCTCTATGAATCGTGTTTGAATCGAGTCGTTTTGGAGAAGAAGATCTACAAGAAGGCTTTGTTTATTTAGTTTTGTTTAGATCTTGTGTAAGGATTGTTTAGTTTTGATATGCTCAAGTATATACACACACAAGTTTAAAAGTTTTGGTTTTGGTTTAACTGTTTTAGATTTTCAAGAATATACGTATATCGTTTTCATGAATAGATAAAATCAAAAGAAGTTTACATGATTTATATTTATGTTGGATTTCATCCATATACATTGTTTTGTTCATAATTAGAAACTTATTTTGATGATTTTAGTTCATGATTTCAAGTTTTGTATTTATCAAAACTTATTTTGAATTTAATGTCAAAAACAAGGATATATCATTTATATGCGTATTGGATTCTATCCATACACACTATACTTCAAATATGTTTCAATATCTTGTTTTGTATTTAAAAGTTTATGGAAAATCATATTTTCCTTTAGAAGTTTGGATTTTGAAAAATACCGATTTTTGATTTAAGACTTAAATTCAATACCTCGAAAATAGTTCAAATAGTTTGTAATATGTGTTAAATTTTGATCACACATATTTGTACTTTAAATATTTATATGAACTTATTTTTGTGAATTTTATGGAGTTTTATTGGAATTTATAGGAATTTAACTAGCTACATTTTCTATCCTATAATCCCAGTTTCTGAGCCCACTAGTGGTCGACCGACCGGTCGACTAGACCAGAGCCCGTCAGCCGATCGATCGATCGATATGCACAAGACGTTCACAAATACCTAGCATATATGGCCGACCGACACCAGAGGTATCTGTTTAGCATGGTCGATCGGGCGGTCGACTGACAAGACATTTTGCCTTGGGCGGTCGACAGACAGGCTCAAATGGTCAAAAATTTGATCGTTTGCCGGTCGACCGAGTGATCAACCGACAACCCATTCTGGGCAGTTTTTGACCCCCAGCGACTATACTCTGAAGAGCCCTATAAATAGGGGCTTTGAGGCCTGTTTTCATTAAGATTTTCAAGAGCAAAAATTCTCATCTTCTCAAGTGTTTTCAGCACATTTTTTAAAGAAGTTTTTGAGCGAAAAATTCTTTATCTTTTATTGTTTCAAAATTTTTGAAAAATCAAAGAAAAACAATCCTTTGGAAAATTGATTTTGTTCTTCATTTTTCATATCCATCAAGAAGTTTCTCCTAATTGTTTTCTTTATTGTTTCTTTTCCAAAACACTTTGTTTCTCACATACTTGAGCCATCATCTCAAATCTATCTTTAAGACTTTTGTATTGTGAGAAAATTGTTTGTAATCCTTTGAAATCACCAAGTGTTGTTTTTGATCATTGGATCACTAAGTTTTCATTTTCTTTGCTTAGTGCTCCCTCTTATATAGAGGTGTGAGAGTTGGAGTTATGTACTACAAGTTTGTATTGTTGTAATTTCTCAGTGGAGGTCCCTTTGTGGAAGGTCCTGTGTGGATATGGTGAATATCCTTCTGTGCGAAGGCGGGAACGTAGAGCAGTGACTCGAACCTCGAAACAGATCCTCTTGTTTGCGTTTGAATCTTTTCTCTCAACTCTCATCTCTCTTATATTTTGCATTACTTTTATTGCCTATCTTATATGCTTGATAGTATATGTGTGCCTACACTTGTGTTGAATCAAGAGAGCTTTTAAAGCACGTCAACTCCTATTTCAGAGGAATCGTGAGGAGTAGTTCTATAGCCCTTCACGGGGAATTCAGACTCACTCTTGGTTACACGTAGGTGTGTGTTAGCAATTAGTTTTTAAATTCTGCATTATTTGTCTTCGATTAGCACTACACCTATTCACCCCCCTCTAGGTGTACTTTCATCCCCAACCCAATATCTCTCATCCGTCCCTGTAACAGGTGAACCATCTATGCGTAGACCGAGAAGCACAGTCATGTCCTGCAATGTCACAGTCATCTCCCTCTCTCAAAGATGAAACATGGATGTCTCAGGCCTCCATCTCTGAATTAGAGCTGTAAACAATGGCCGATCAAGTCTCACTCAAGTAAACCTGGAAGGAATCAAGAACCCAGCCCGTGAGACATATTTAATGACATGGTCATGAGTCAACTCCCAATGCTTTAGTGACCGTGAATGATTCAAAAACTTGATAATCCCAAGATCCTGCAGATTTACAAATAAATGAGTGAGAATACAAGTAGCACGTTAAAAAGACACAATGTAATATTCAAATATAATGCAAATAAAATGATACCCGGCTCAAGTTTATATGAGCGGATCGATGCTCCACCTATAAGTATAGAACATCAGAACTGACTGGCCCAGGGTCCATAGGTCCCAAACCTGGAGAAAAATCAAATATAAACATAACTAGTCTAAAACCATAGATAATTGTAAGCGAATGTAAATGTAAATAAACTATACACAGACTAACCCTAATAACTCACTATCAATAGTATAAATATAACTATAACATACACATACTAACCCAATAAAAGATGAAGTTGCCGGTGGGTTGGGACACCTAGCCTTGTTATGACCTAGTTTCTTGTAATTGTTACACCTATTTCATCTATGACCCTCACGTTCTCCATCCATAGTACTGCGTATGCGATCAGAAGGCGGGCGACTTGGAGGCCTTCTAATATCGGGGGGAGGTCATTTGGTCCACAGTGTGCTCTGGCCAAAATCGACGATTAGGAACATGATTAAACATTGGAGCACAAGACTTACAATAGTAATCTACAGAATACCACGATGCACATAAAACGTAAGGGCTTATGTTAGCACAACCACTCTCCTTAGAACATGCTGCAATAACATGTGCACATGACAATTTTTGGAGCTGAGGTAAATTACAAGTACGATATGGTTTACCTTCTCTTAAAGTAACAGTGCAAGTATATCCTTCTCTGTTTGATAAAGTGATTCTCTTATTTTGATGTACAGTGAAAATTAATTTATAAATATGAGACATGAACCATGCCCGGGATAACTTGTTTCCCCTTCTACAACTGTAAAGGCCAATGCGTACAATTCACCATCCAAATCCACCCTTATGGCAATTAGCAGACATCATTGTATTTTTCATACAAATATGTACCGTCAATGCTAAGAATTGGATGACACTAGAGGAAATCTTCAATGGACGATCCAAAAGCCCAAAATACACGACGAAATCAAACCATTCGATGAACATATGATCGAAATATGTTGCAGTTACAGTACCCGGATTGCTTGATTTCAGTGCCTTCAAATATTGAGATGGTGTTTCATACGACGATTCTCAATCTCCAAATATTTTCGTCAGTGTCTTCGTTCTAGCATTCTATTCCTTGTTGTATGATACAGTGATGTGATATCTAGCTTCAGTATAATCTATAATATAATCAGGAGTTATATCAATCTTTTTCATCACTATAGGAAGAATCACATTGCACAAAAAAAATGCGATTGCTTTGCGATGATTAGAATTTAGTGAAGGTTGGCTACATGTATACTCTCTTATATATTTTTTGATCATGAAGTATCCAGATGAATTCTTTGGAACAGAGGCATGCAATCTCCATAGGCGCACATCTCTAGAAGCGTTGTCTCCCTCTATCCTGGAAGTACAAACTGCTGTATAGTTTGTTTTGTTGCTCTTCACTTGCGTGAATGACACTCCACATATAATGACCACTCGGTAGGTGCTTCTAACAATGTAACCTTCGTTTCAAAGATATCTCCCACTTTCAAGTCATCGGTTGCAGTTCTTACTGTACACAAGTTGAATTCTACCCTTATATTCTCCATACATGCAGAGTGGACTCAGCCATCACCCTCCAACTCATTTAGATATGGGTCTTTGGGTTCTACATATTCATTGTTCGCATGATCAACTTCAACCTCTTCATCATCATCTTCAAGACCTTGTGCCGCTACTTGTATGCTATTCTCATGTGGCAGATTTTCACCATCATCAGGGGTCATCATCATCTTCGGGCTCTACCACAGCATTATCACCTCCAACTGTTGGTGTAATATTCATCTCAATTGGAGAGAGATTCATTGAGTCAACGTGTGACGCTTGAACAGAGGAGACATGCATTGTGTCCGGATATAATTGAATGCACGCATCATATTCAAAGTCCATATATGATGTCTCCATATTGTGACACATCTTATCTCCTTCCGCCAAGTCGTTACAACTGTCCAAAATTACGGTTGGTTAAACACTTAGTAGAAAGAGTTATATACGCTATAATAAAATTCACGGACACTTACGTGTTATAAACAGGTGACATGAAGCATGTTGATTCATTATCCAAATCGAGCATACGTGTGAACTGTCCATGATCTTCAGGTGCTCGATGGATCACAATATTTTTTTCCACGTATAATTCTATGTTGTGCTCGGACGAACACATTTCAAGTATAGCATGACAATCATCATCATTTGATACCCCTATTGTTTGATAATTCCTGGCCTCTTGCTGGCCACTTGCATGTCAAGTGAAGTTGACGCTTACTTGGATTAATTTTGGTAATTCTATGAATTTTCTCTATCAATTTTCACCCTGTAAATGATTTTCTAACAGCCATGGGTTTTACAATTATATTGACATAGCTTAGGCTATTATCCCTATCTATTATTACTTTACCATCAAACCAATAAAAAAAAAGGGACATGAACATTAGACATTGTACCTAATGGATGAAACAAAAGATTATTGTTTTGCCCGAGCTTCTAAAATTTAACAAATTTACAAAAAATTATCACAACAACTAATTACCTAACAATTACAATTTTACAAAAAAAAATTAACAAACAACAATTTTAACAATATTGCAAACAACAATTTTAACAATTTTACAAACAAATATTTTACACAATTTACTTTACATTCACTCAAATTTACTTTAATTTAATCCAAATACAATTTACACAAATGAATGTAACAATTTTACACCAAAATTAAAAAAATTCTATACAATTTCTATACAAATCACTCTAATTTAACACAGAAATTAAAAAATGGAAATAATAAACTATAGAGGGCTGTGAGAGAGAGAGAGAGAGAGAGACAGAGAGCGACAGAGAGAAAGAACTCAGAGAGAGGGAGGGGGAGGGAGAGAGAAATGAGAGAGCGGGAGAGAGAAGGAGAGAAGGAGAGAGGACTTAGAGAGAGCGAGAAGAGGAAGAGAGGAATGAGAGAGGGGGGAGGGAGGGAGGGAGGGGGGGGGAGACGGTGTGTGTGTTGGGGGGGGGGGTGGTTATGGCAAAAGAAGAGGGAGAGATTTAAAGGAGAGAGGGGATTCTCTGTGAGAGAGGGGGACCCTATTTTATACAGTTTAGAATTTTTTTATTTTCCATTCAGAGTCCGGCCAAAGTGTCCCTTATAGAGAGTTGATGGCATGCGATTTTTTTTTTAAGATAAGTCATTGAAGTCTGGTCTTGACAAGATCAAACTTTTTACCTAAGTCCTGCCTTACTAAGGTCGGACTTCTGTGACACCCTCTACAATGTCAAATGTCACGCTGGCGCTCACAGTCGACCATTGGCCGACGTGACCGAGGGAGGTCAAATTTTACAATATTTTTATAGAGGGGTGTATTTTTATAATTATTTTTAAAATTAGAATTAATTCAAAAAATTGTCCCATTTTGGATGGAAATATCCGCTGCCGCAAGCAACAGGCGCTTGGATCCTATGGGCCTTTAGGTTGGGCTGGGGCGGGGCAGATCAAGATCCAAACCCCGAAAACTCTTTGAAACCCTCGCGAATCCTCCCCTTTTTCTTTGGGTGCGAGAGGTCCAAAGAAGAGAATAAACCGCTGCCTTTCACTGCAACTCTTAAAACCCTAGGATTAGGGTTTCATTGTTTTATTAGTATTTTCACGTCGTCGTCGTTGAGATGCCTCGGCCGGAGCTGCAGGCGCCACCGGAGATATTCTACAATGAATCCGAGGCTCGCAAGTATACCACTTCTTCTCGTATCATCCAGATTCAAGTGAGCCCGTTTGAAAGGGGAAAAAAATCTGTTTTTTTATTTATTTATGCTTAATTCTCTCGTATTCCTTATCGTATCACTGATCTATTTTTGTTGCTATAGGCGAAGATTTCTGAGAGAGCGTTGGAGCTTCTCAATTTGCCCAATGATGGCGTCCCTCGGCTCCTTCTCGATATAGGTGAATACTTTTGACTTTAATTTTCTGTCAATAGCCAGTGGAGATAGTAACATTCATGGAAGTTCAAAACTTTGAAAGAATTTTCTTTTTTGAGAGTTCAATAAGATTGAGTTAGTTACATATTGTTATAAAGGAATTTAATTTCAACTTTACGCAACTAGAACACTTGACAAATAAACCTTAGATGTTCATATCTTTGTGACTTTAAACTTTGATTTGCTCTTATTACTCCGTTTCTTTATCAGGTTGCGGATCAGGACTCAGTGGGGAGACCTTGTCCGAGAATGGGCACCATTGGATTGGCTATGATATTTCACCATCGATGTTAGGTGAGAAGTTTGTTTATAGCAGTGGCATCCATTGTAGGGATTAATTGTTGTATCTTTCAATATGCTTTTTAATCTGTGTCAGATGTTGCATTGGAGCGCGAGGTGGATGGTGATCTTATGCTTGGTGACATGGGACAGGTAGTAGTCGAAACTGGAGATTCTAGATTTTTTTCCTGTTGTTCTTTATTGGATTATTCGGCTTCATTAATGTTCCCTACAGCAGGTAGTCGGTTTTTTGTGTTAGTGTCTTATGTTTGTATTGTACTGATTAGTGAAGATTATTTCCATTAAGCTAAATATGTGAAAGAAGATCAAAATAAAGATGGCCATATCCAAATTTAGAATTTCATTCTTTATCTGGATTGGGCATCTTAATATTCTTTTTCTATTTTTATATTCATTAGTGTAACTCCTAGGTGGTTTATTTGTTGGATGTGTTTTGAATTTGGAGGAAAACTTGAGTCGAGTTTTCCTCTTATTTGGCTTTGGTTTTAGTCCCACATTGGATAGAAGATGGGAGGTTGATAGTATATATACTAACTCTTTCCATGCCCATTGTTATGAGTGTTGGGCGATGGGCCACATACCCACACGCGCACATGCCGAACCGGGCCGGGGCCGGGTTCGGGTGGCGCGCGCTCACGATCTGTAGACACGAATGTGGTTCAATTCAGGGGTTCTTGAACTTGAAATTTTTTTTGTTTTGATTTTTATCCATTTTATTTAAAAAATTCAGTTTGAGATTTTTCAGGATTTTTTGTTCGACTTGACCCAGTATTCCGGATCTGCTCGCATGTATCGCGAACCACTTGAACGTGTGCGGATTTTGAGTGGGGGCTGTTGCAACCGCTGGACTCCGAGAAGCTATAAATATTGCTTCTCGCAGTTCATTCTGGTAAAAGAAAGGACATCTATATTTATTTTGTCCTAACTCTATCTCCCTCCTCTACAACTCTTTATTACAAAATTTTGTTGGAGTTTTCATTTTATTTCTGTGCAACGAATCTCCAATCTGAGCAGAGGCTAGCTCACCGTCCTGAGCTCGGCCCAGCTCATCATCCTGAGCTGGGTGCTGGTGAACTACCGAGGGATTTTTTACCGCTAAGAGGTCATTTTAAGGTTTGGACGAGGGATCGACAATCTTTCTTTTAGGGCAGTGTTTCTACACGACTATTACACCCCAGGCCAGCAATTTATTTTCATTTTAATTCTGTTATATTAGTTGTATGCTTAGGACAAGTATTTAGTGTGGTTAAAAGTTTATGATTTAATTTGTTGCATGTTTTTAAATTTAAAAAATACTGTTATATATCCTACAATCTAGAAGAAAGATTATTTGGTAATTTCTTGCAATTGAATTTAGAAAATTATATCATGCAATTTAATGAAGTCTTTTAATACTTGTTCATGTAATATAATTACTTATTTGTTTCATGCATTAGAATTATATGCAATTAGAAAATTTTCTTGCAAGTAAAGATAATTATTTAAAATCTTAAAAGAAAAATTTTCATCCTAATAAGTTTATATTTTACTAGTTCTTGCATAATAAAATCTTTTTATTCAAATTCTGACAAGGCAAAATCTTTCAATATAAGATCCTAGAAAATCTTAACAACCTTTTCCATTTCATTACGGATATTTATTCAATTGTTTCACTACAACATCTTATTTATTTTGTTACAAAAAGAAAATCTTTTACAAGATAATTTAAATTATTTAAATCTTGTCTTATTTATAAACTCGTATTGCAAGATTTTTACATTCATTAGTTAATTAATTGCTTATTGCAATAAATTATCTAATTAAAATTATCTAATTCTTTCTATTGTTTTAAGAATTATTTGTCTTGAATCTTGCAAGTCATTTATATTATTTTCTGCTAGTTTATTTCTAAAATTTAATTGGACTTGTTGATTAGAAATTTAGAAGTAAATTAGCTTTTAAAAAAATTAGAATAACCTTTTAGAAATTATTTCAAATTAGAAAAATTAAAAGGGCGAATTTATATCTTGTTATATCTTGCTTGGACTTTTTGGAACATAATCAAAAAAGGACTATACACTATTTTATTCTGCAAACCCTAATTTAAAAGCTACCAATATAAACTGAAATTTGATATTGTCAAATAATTTTGAAATACAGAATTCAGGTAGCATCATCCCGTCATTATGGCCAACCCTGATCATTCAAAGGATGTTAAACAGGAGAAATTCTCCGGCACATACTTTAAGAGGTGGGCAAACCAGATGAAGTACTGATTGACCACTTTAGGTCTCATATCAGTCATAGATGATACAATTCCTGCACCTTCTCCTAAACCATCACCTGTTGGATCTTCTTTTGTTGAAACTCCTCCTACAACTCCTTCTTCCTATATCTATTTGAAACCTGAGAAAATTGACTTTCATTGTCTTCATAGAATTCTTAGTGCACCCTTTGATAGTCTGTATGACATTTATTATGAATATACGAGTTCTATGGACAACTCTCAAGGATGAATATGGTCTCGACGATGTTGGAATCGAAAGATTTACCCCTCCTTCAATAAATTCATGATGATTGATAGTAAACTAATCAATGATCAACTTCATGAATTCTAAGATTATATCAACATCTTCAATCGAAAGGAAATCAATTCTCTGATGATTACATGGTGTCCTGTCTCATTGATAAACTCCATCATTCTTGGTCAATCTTTGCTGGAGACCTCTGTCACAAGCAAGGTGGCCTAACCCTTATTCAAGCCCTAAAAGCGATTCACATAGAAGATCAGCATAGATAAAATTTCAAACCTAAGTCTGAACTAAAAGTCAAAATCAACTTGGTGGAAGATAAACCTAAGCGCAAATTTATGAATCCCAAGGGCAAGAAGTTCAAGAAACTCAATCACTTTCATTCTTCTTCTCATGCAAACTTTTTTCTTTCAAACCTTTTCAATCTTCCTCCTTCAAACCTAACATCTCTGGCTAGAAGACCGATAGAAGATTTTGCTATATCTGCGGGAGAACTAATTACTTGGCGCCTCAATGTTTCAACCGGAAGAAGGAACTAGTCAAAGCTCAACCAAGAGAAAATGGAAGAAATGGGACACAAGGTTAACATGGTGGAACTGAGCTCCAACTCTTTTAGGTTAGATTCTTCTCTTCATATTGTCAACTCAATCACCTTCTCCTCGGACTGATGGTTAGACTCAGGAGCCAATATTCATATTTGTACTGAACACTCCTGGCTTAAATCCTATCAGGAATAATGTGGAGGAAGCGTGAGCTTGACAGATGACTCCACCAGAGAGATAAGGGGAATTGGACGCATTGACCTAAAGATGACCTTCAGAATAATTCTGACTCTTCAAGGCGTCTTGCATGCACCCTCACTTTGGAGGAATCTGATCAACGAATCATCTCTTCTTAGAGTTAGCTAAAGAATTGTCAAGGAATCAAATAAGTTTGTAATCTCCAAGTCTAATGTTTTCATTGGAAAAGGTTTTGTTTGTGATGGCTTTTCTGTCTCAATGTAATGATGTAATCAACTTTTTTGATAATGAAATTTCTGTTCCTGTTACTTTGAACATTGATTCTTGTGATATCTCTCATGGAAGATTGGGACATGTCAATTTCAATTCTATCAAGAAAATAACTTGAATCTCATTCTTAAATTTTCTTTTGACACATCTTCTAAATGTGAAATCTGTGTTCAGGGTAAGAATACCCGGAAATTATTTCCTTCTATTACAAGGACATCTGAACTCCTCGAACTTATTCATGGTGATGTGTGTGACTTGAATAGAGTTCTCACCCGAGGCGGTAGAAGATATTTTGTGACATTCATTGATGACTATTTCAAATTCTGTTACACATATCTTCTCAAATTCAAGGATTAAGTTCTCGATTGGTTTAAGATGTATAAGCCGAAGCTGAAAACCAACTTGAAAAGAAGATCAAAATCTTAAGATCTGATCGTGGGGGAAGCATACCTTAAATGATATGATAGAATTCTGCCAAGAGCTCGACATTATTCATGAGGTAACTGCTCCCTACACACCTTAATCCAACGGTGTAGCTGAAAGAAAGAACAGAATACTGATGGACATGGTGAATTGCATGTTACCCAACTCAAGTGTACCCGAGAACCTTTTGGACGAAGCTTTCCTTTCTGCCTGTTTTATCCTCTCATTCCCAAAGAGACTCTGACGTTACTCTCTATGAATGTTGGAAAGTGAACTCCTAACATCCAAAGTCTGGGGCTGTCTGGCTAAGGTTTCAATACCAGAACCGAAGAAAAGGAAATCGGCCCCAAAACTGTTGATGTTTATCTTCATCAAATATGCACTAGATAGCAATGTTAATCGATTCTTAGTAGTTAATTCTGAGATCAGTGAAATATCCAACATCATCAAAGCTAGGGATGTTGTTTACTTTGAAAACATCTTTCTTTTCAAGTCTATAATCTCTAGTGATCCTTCTTGCACTCCTTCTGCCCCTGATATCCCTTTTTCTAGTTCTGCTCTTGCAACTGATTCTAAACCTAAAAGGAGCAAAAGTAGGACTCTTATATCTTTCGGTGAGGATTTCTTTACCTATCTTGGGAAGGTGATCCTAACTTCTTCAAGGAAGCAATAGATTCTTATGAATCTCCTTTCTAGAAAGAAGCTATTGACAGTAGATCAAGTTCATAATGGAGAATAACACTTGGATTCTCATTGACCTTCCTCCATGATACAAATTATAGGTTGTAAATGAATCTTCAAGAAGAAACTCTGACCCAATGACACTGTCGACAAATACGAAGGTAGATTAGTTGCCAAGGGTTTCACCAAAAAAGTATTGACTTCTTTGACACCTATTCTTCTGTTGCCAGGATCTCCTATATCAGAATTCTTTTAGCACTTGCATCAATTCATAACATGTTCATTCACCAAATGGATGTGCAAACTGTATTTCTTAATGGAGATCTCGAGGAAGAAATCTATATGGACCAACCAAAAGGTTTTAATGCCAAGGGACAAGAAAATAAAGTGTGCAAACTGGCGAAGTCCTTGTACGGTCTTAAACAAGCACAAAAACAATGGCATCAGAAGTTCAACAAAGTCATTGCACATTTTGAATTCATTATCCATGAGTGTGACAAGTGTATCTATTCAAAGAAACTTGATAATGATAACATTATTCTTTGTCTCTACGTGGATGGCATTCTCTTTTTTGATACTTCTCTTGATGTAATCCAAAAGGTAAAAAATTATCTTTTTCAAAACTTTGATATGAAGGATTTAAGTCTTGTCGATATGATATTGGGAATGAAAATATCCAGAACTCTTAATGGAATTTCATTGAATCTGTCTTATAGCATTGAGAAAATGCTACATAAATTTGATTTTTATAACTTTAAACCTATTTCTACACCTTATGATTCTTTAATTGCTTTGAAGAAAAATATGGGTGAGCCTGTTTCTCAACTGAAATACTCTTAATTGATAGGTTCACTCTTTATATTTTAAACAGGACTGGGTCTGACATCTCTTATGCAGTAGGTAGCTTGAGTAGATATACTAGTAATCCTAGTAGAAAACACTGGTTAGAGAGTTTTCAGACCTCTTAGAGGTAAATTGACTATTGTTTGACTTACACTGGACATCCTGATGCTATGGAAGGTTACAATGATGCCAATTAGGTCACTGACAGTGTTAAGTCTACTACCAGATATGTATTCATGTTCGGTGGTGCTGCTGTGTCCTGAAAATCCTGCAAACAAACAATGATTGCTAGGAGCACCATGGAGTCCGAACTCATTGCTCTGGACACAACTTGCTCTGAAACTAAATGGTTAAAGGATCTTCTGTCTGAATTTTCTATCGTGCCTAGACTTATACTTTCAACTCAGTTCATATTGATTCAAGATCCACTATTGAGATTCTAAAGCAAGAGCATACAAATAAAAAGATGAACGGACATATTTTGATCAGACTTAAGTCTATTTGGACTTTGTAAAGTCTGAAAAGAATCTTGCCGACCCGTTGAGTAAGGGTCTTTCTAGGAGTGTGGTCCTAGAATCATCGAGGGAGGTGAGGTTAAGCCCATAGTAGAGTTCACCGACAGCGAAAACCCAACCTACATGATTGAGAGCTGATTCCATGAAAGAAGTTTAATGTAGTAGAGACAAGCTGGACTGGTGATGCTCGTATGGAGCATCGATCAGATATGTTTATATCATATATGTAGCATTGTAGCTACTACCTTTTATCTATGGTGATGAGGCTCTTATGATATAGCTAGGTAAGGATGAGTTTAACTCTTAATAAGTCCAACACATGTAATGTGGAGGGTATACCATCCAGCTGTAGTACTCTTGGAGGACTTACCTACGTGAGGGAACTGTGATGGCCGCGATTGGGGGGGGGGGCAGGGCTGACCTCTAGAAACTCTCATGAGTCAGTTATTGTGAGCATGACCTGTAACACTCAACCCGCTCGCTCAATAGATGGACACTTACTGTGTGTGTATTTTATCAATATCTGGTAAAAGAGGCTAGTTTCAGGCGTAGTCCACCATGTCTTTCAGATGGCGATGAATTCACTAAGGAATGTTTTCAGGCATAGTCCAACTGTCTCGAATCCACGGTATGATGTTGCCTGATTTCATTCGTGTTTTATGATCTGATGATTTGTTTGTTATTTATTGTTGATTTGTTTTATCTTCCCTGAAACTCAAGTTTTGGGGGGGAATTGTTGGATGTGTTTTGAATTTGGAGGAAAAACTTGAGTTTCCCTCTTATTTGGCTTTGATTTTAGTCCCACATTGGATAAGAGATGGGAAGTTGAGTAGTATATATACTAACTCCTTTCATGCTTATTGTTATGAGTGTTGGGCCATGGGCCACATCCCCACGCGCGCACACCGAACCGGGCCGGGTTTGGGTTCGAGTGGCGCGACCCACGACCTGTGGACAGGAATGCAGTTCGATTCAGGGGTTCTTGAACCTGAAAATTTTTTGTTTTGATTTTATCCATTTTATTTTAAAAATTCAGTTTGAGATTTTTCGAGATTTTCTGTTCGATTTGACCCAGTACTCCGGATCTGCTCACGTCTATCACGGACCACATGAACGTGTGCGGATTTCGGGTGGGGGCTGTTGCAACCGCTGGACTCCGAGAAGCTATAAATACTGCTTCTCGCAGTTCATTCTGGTACAAGAAAGAACAACTACATTTATTCTGTCCCAACTCTATCTCCCTCCTCTACAATTCTTTATTACAAAATTTTGTTGGAGTTTTTATTTTATTTCTGGGCAATGAATCTCTGTCTGAGCAGAGGCTTAGCCCGTCGTCCTGAGCTGGGTGAACTATCGGGGAGTTTTTACTGCTAGGAGAGGAGGTCATTTTAAGGTCCGGACGAGGAACCAACCATTTTTCTTGTAGAGCAGTGCTTCTGCACGACTACGTCACCTCAGGCCAGCAGTTTACTTTCATTTTAATTCTGTTACATTAGTTTTATGCTTAGGACAAGTATTCTGCTTGGTTAAAATTTATGATTTAATTTGTTGCATGTTTTTAAATTTTAAAAAATATTGTTATATATCCTACATTATTTGCATATGTAATCCTTTGGGAGGTGAGTAGCATCATTATCATTCCAACCTATAAGTTCTTCAAAGATTGTTTTGGTTAGCATGCAATTCTCAGGTGGTGCATAAGATTTTTGGTATCCATTTTTCTACTAGGAGAATGAAATGATATCGTAGGTTGAATATCATTTGCAATTTATGTCTTGTCTAAACTGTTTTGGCTTGTTTCAACTTGGCAGTAGATCTGAGGATGTACAGTGTCTTTCATTGTTGTTTGTTCAACATTTTTAAGTTATTATTGATATGTTAGGGTGGCTAGAACCAAAGTGTAGTCTAATAATTCAACTTCATTATGCTGCTGATGGCTTAGTTTTATGTGACTCATTGCTAGTGAATTATAATGTTATTTATGCTGCATAAAGTGTGTTATTGGATCAGTGGTTATTCTGAGAAAGAATTGGACAATGAAATTAAGCATGGGTGTTTCCTATAGTGGCTTTTAATGTATGTTTGATTTCAGAGAATACCCTGGTTAATTATTTAGTATTACATATAATATTAGAATTTTCAGTACTTAGAATCAATCACTTGTTAAGATGGTGAGATCAAAGAAGATGTAGTTCATAGAATCAAAGTGGGGTTATCAAAGTGCAAAAGTGCTTCTAGAACTTCATGCCATTATAGAATATCATGAACTTCAAGGGGAAATTCTATCTGACAGTTGAAAGATCAACAATGCCTCACATGTCAAAATTGTTGGCTGTTAAGAACATGTCCAAAAAATGAGTGTAATAGAAATGAGAATGGGTAGATGGATGAGTGTCAATGCAATGAGAAATAGGATAATAATAAATGAGTGCATATGTAAGAAGTTAGAGGTTGCTCTAATTGATAATAAAATGTTGGAATGAAGCTATTGAGATAGAGTGGGCATGTGCAGTGGAGGCCAATAAATGCACTAGTTAGGGGAAGTGCTAGGATCGTTGTTTATGTTGTCAATGGAGCAACAGGGACTAGAGACAGGTCTAAACAAACATGCATCAAGGCAATTAAAAATGATATGATAATTCAGGAGTTGACTTTTAACGGAGCTGAATGGAAGAAAAGTATTCATTTAGCTGATCCTAAAAGTGTGGGTTAAAGGCTTGTTGTTGTTGTTATTATCGTTGTCATAATTACTTTTGTCTAAATAACAGAATTTGGATCATTCGAAGATTTTAAACTTTGATAGAGAGCTTATTGGATGTATGGTAAAAGTCAAACTAGGTTTCCGAAATTGCACAGGAAGTTGGTATTTTCTCCCAGATGTTTTGTCTTGGTTGGGCTCTCTAGAATATGTGTGCTTAGATGGTGAAAAGACCACTGATGGCGGCTGTTACTTGTTTCGTTGATGTTCTTCAATGGAATAATTTCCTTCGGATCCTATTATATGATTCCACTATTTTTACTTTCAGCCCTTTGTACTGTTGGCGACCCTTGTGAAGATTCGAGGCACACACAACTTCATTAGTGTGTGATGCTTTAGATAGAAAGAGTAAATTTTGTTAGATTGACGGAGAAAAGAACCCATCTATTATCACATTTACATATATTTATTATCTAAGTTTTGTCTAACTTAAGGATTTTCAGTATTGGTACAAACATGGCATTAATTATGAAGCTTGAACTTCGTTTAGGGTCAGCCTGTACCAAGGGAAAGAACGTTTCATGCTTATTTTTATTGCTTTGTAGTCTCTAGTGGGAGATCAGGATAGAAGATCTATGGAATGAGGTTGATTTTGAGATGTGGAAAAGGTTGTTCTGTGGATGACTTTGTAGGCATGATATGTTCATGCAAATCTTTCAAGATCTGTTTATTTTAAGTTTTGCATTTTCTTTTTCTTTTCTCACCTTCCTTTTTTTGGGTTCTTCTTCTTTTCTTGGGTTGGCGTAGGGAGGGGGGTTACCATTGTACGATTCTTGTTTTGTTTTCCATTCTTCTCAGTATGAGACAGTTTTGGTTCAGTTGGTACTCCCGATTTTTCTTAAATAAAGGAAGAGTTCTGTTGTTACTGATTCTCTTTACTACTTAATATTACAGCAAACTTTTACGACAATTAATATTTCTAATGTAATCCAAGTTTTAGAGACTTAGAGGATTGAATATGTTGAAATTGCTTAAATGGCAATTAATGGTTAATTAGATCATATGTGACCTAAAAGACACAGTTATTCCTACTCAAGCAATTCTAGCCTTCTTACTGAACTAAATGGCAAGTTGATGTGACAACATGTCAATTAGCTGATCTGAGGAAGGAGACCTAGGATTTCAACTTGATAATCAATTAGAGAAGTAGATCTGATCTTGAAAGAACACTTAAAAGGAAAAATGTGAACTGATATGAATATGATAACCACATAAATTGGTTTCTCTGTGATATGCGGAATTATTTTCTAAAAGAATATTCACCATATGTTAAAGATGTCATCTAATATAGTCTTATAGATGATAGTGTCTAGGTTTATATTTGATATTTCTAGGTGGTGGTGGTGGTGGTGGTTGTTTTATTATTATACAAGGGTTATTTATTTGTATGCATTCTTTCCGTTAATTAATTCCTCATCTTCTATTGATTTGTTAAATTGCAGGGTTTAGGCTTGCGGCCTGGAATTTTTGATGGTGCCATCAGTATCTCGGCAGTTCAGGTTTGTCAAAAAAAAATTCTTCTCCATCTATTGAGAATTTGCTTCTGTATCTTCACAAAATGGTTCAAACCCACAAGTCATGTGTAATGTGTCGGTGATAGTTGTTCATCGTTGTTAGAAATAAATGTCAAAAGTATGAGATTCATGATCTAGTAGTGGCTGAGTATTCAAATCCCTTGGCTTCTAGAAGACTAGAAATGACACAGTAGTAATTGTGGAGTTGAATTTGTTTGATAATTCATAGCTTTTGATTTTTATGGTATTGTAGGGATGCCAGGCCTCGTTAAACATATTGTCTACACTCGAACAAGTTAGCTGTTTACAACTTTATTTTTTTGAGGAATTGATGTACTTTCTGACTCTTTCAGGATTCAAACCCTGGTCCCCCCCCCCCCCCCCCCCCCCACACCCCCCCCCCCCCCCCCCCCCCCCCCGCCAAAAAAAAAAAAAAAAAAAAACCCACCCCCAATTGTACCAAGCACCAATTGGTTACTTTATTGTTACTCCCACCATGACAAATGATGGATGATACGCTTAACTGGCTCTTATGATATAATAAGAATAATAATGATGTTTGTTAATCTACTTTACCTCGATATATTGCTGTTGCTAACATTTATGTTGATTATTAACTTCCAGTGGTTGTGTTATGCTGACAAATCATCTCATGAACCAAGATTGAGATTGAAGTATGTACTTTTTATGAAAGCTTGCCTTTGTTAATAATCACATTTTAATGTTTCCTCAGTCACTTTTGTTGATTTGGCATTCTTGCTTTGCAGGGCTTTCTTTGGGTCACTTTATCGATGCTTAGCTCGGGGAGCAAGAGCAGTGTTGCAGTTGTATGCTGAAAATATGGACCAGAGTGAAATAATCATGGCTGCAGCTATGCGTGCTGGATTTGCGGGTGGTGTGGTTGTGGACTACCCCCACAGGTAAGCGAAGTATTTACTTGTGCTATCTGTGCGTAATCAATCACTGTGAAGGAATTGTTCTTCTGTTACTTTTCTGTGGTTGGGCAATTTTGGCTTATGTAGGGGTTCATCATGCATGTGCATAATAGTCACTGTCAGTGCTTATGAAGGGCATCTGTTTGTTTTAGGCCCTTCAGCATGTTGAGCGAGAAGGAATTTTTTTTTTAAGAGTAAGAAGAGGAAAGAGAGAACAAGGGGGAGAACATGGGGAAAATGCACTAGACATTGCATTAGCAGTCTAGTCTATCCATCATTTTCTGACATGGCAGCATGCTAGTTATCAAGTGGGCCTAGCTCATATGCCATGACACTTCCATATTTTTGGGAAGTTGTGGCCTTGTCGAATTTGAATCTCCCCATCTGTGGCCGGTGAGGGGTGTTCTAACAAAATTGGGAGGGACACACCGTTGCAGGCTTATTATGCAACGGCTCGAATTCATTGCATGTTTGTGGAAGCTTTTTGTCTGTAGCAGGAGGATCAACTAGCATTGCTTGGCAAATATTCTTGTTAGGGAGAGTTCTTTCTCCCTTCACGGGAACTTCTTTCCCCCAACAGGGCACCCATTCCTGATATGATAGCTTCTCCTTTTTTGGGCTGCCCGTGGTCTTCCATAATTTTCATTTTCTACATTGAGAATAGCAGACATACTATACATGCAATGGCCAATAAGTAAATGGAAAAGCAAGATATCCCTTCATAAAATTTTGCACCTGACAGCTTGGGAAGTCTGATGAAGCCTTCGTCAGAAATTTTGATGACATTTTTTGGCAGTCAATTAGGGAAATGTATTGTGTTTGTATCTCGGGGTTTTATCTATGCCTCCGAGTGAAATGCAATTTCTTCATAGTAAATTAATCTTCTTCCCTCTTCTTCTTAGTCAAGAACCTTTTGTTGCGTGAGCTTGGTAGTTTTCTCTACCTTCAGGCTTCCAGCCTACATTTTAGAATTCATGGAAACCTTCTTTCCTGTTGTACATGGTTTCCTTGGCTAGAATTTGAGACCAATTTAGAGGGATGACATCACGTCCAGTCTATTTTTTTTTAATAACTTTCATGGAGCCTTGTGATCCATACTCAATCCATAGTCGGGGAAAGGCTTAGACTAGAAGAGGATGCCAAATCCAAATGTTGTTTTATTAAGCTCTCCTCACCAAAAGGAGCTGCACTTTCAATGTCTTCCCAACAAGTGCATAAAGTTGAAAGGTTCTAAATATCTGATATCGGGATCGTATTGGGTGGGGGTTTTCCATATCGGATATTGGATATCGGGGGAGATATCGGGGATACGCGCTCATATCGGGCGCTCATATATCGGACACTATATATAATGAAATATTGATAACTAAAAGTTGGTTTGGTGTCATAGATATCATCTACCAAATAAAAATGATGTAATATGCATGCAAAGACAGTAAAAAAAATAATGTACATTTGCACACAGTCGTGTAATAAACAAGTAATTTCATATCGGGCAATATTTCGGGCGATTTATCACCCGATATCGGGCGATTTATCGGCCGATATTTCAAATATCGGCCGTTTTTGCTGCAAATGATATGGCGAACGATATTCCCATATCGTATCGGCAGCGGCAAAAAAGGAGATATCTCGGCCGACTCGGACGATATTTAAAACAGGGAAGTTGAGAGAGATGCAGTGTATCGGTTACCAATTGATCTTTGACTGTGTGATGTCATGTATGTAAGCATGCGCTGTTTTAGCAAACAATCGATATGACTCATATATGTTCGATCTTTTGATAATTTGATATCATTTACATTTATTTTGTGAACTAATGGTTCTCTAATCACAAAGTCTGTTCACCTTCTAGTTCGAGGGCAAGGAAGGCTTATCTGGTTCTTACTTGTGGTCCACCTTCAGCACAAACTACCCTCCCCAAGGGCAAAGGTGAAGCTGGTGAGATGTGCAGCGACAACAGTGATGAGAGTGGTGATGACGAAAACCAAACAGTAAGCTGTTGGAAAACGTCTTTAAAACTTATTCTTTATACTTTGTAGGTTGTGACATTGGATTATAAATTGCGCTGGCTACAGTTTGGTGGATAAAATGCTACAATTTGTGAGTTTTTGCATATATTTCCAAAATTCCATATAACACAAACCAATATCAATAGGAGCAAGTCTACTGTAACATGGGTGCTATCTGGAGGATGGCAATAGTACTAGCCACCCAGATGTATATGATGAGCTGTCTAATTTTAGATTCCGCAATGAATTTTGAAAAAGGAAAAAAAAAATGTGCTGGAGGTTTCTTACTTGTTCATCCAGTCACAAAATGAATTTACTTATTAAGCATGGTTTCGATCATATGCAGGGCCATATAAGTTGGAAAATTCAAATAACTAATCATGATCTATATGCACATGCTGACCAATATCTTCGATGTAGATATTAGTAAAGTAATTTATTCATTATTGACTGGTTATTTTATGACAACGTGATGGATATATGAGAAGAGTCCAAATCATTATTTATTTACTGAGTAATGTGGTATACGTTCTCAAATTTGACTGCTGTTGATCTTCTTGTGTGTGGCTCATGGGATTTGGCTTCAAATCCTCCATATAACACCTAAAGTGTATTCCTATCAATAGTATGCTGATATCTGTGCCTCTTGTGAATATATCAGTAATGATCTTCTTCTTCTTCTTCTCCTTCTTTGTTCTCTTTTTTAAAAATCTCTTATCATCATACATTACCAAACTATCAAACTATCTTTCTGCTCTCTTTCTGCTTTACACTACCAAACTTTCTCGAGATCTACGTACCAGCTGGAGATCTCTGTGGTATAATGCAATGCAGTTACATAGACATGCTGGTTTCGTAGTTTACGATTTTAACTCACTCCCATTGTACGGAAGAAAGTTAGCATTCGTGATTGTGATGAGATTTTATTTGTGTGCAGGTTGGTATTTATGATCGGAACAGGCCGAAGAAAAAGCTGAAAGTCACAAAGAAAGGGAAAGGGAGGGAGTGGGTGCTGAAGAAGAAGGAACAGATGAGGAAGAAAGGGATCAATGTACCTCCAGATACAAAGTACACAAACCGTAAACGAAAGGCTCGCTTTTGATGATTATTGTTGTGAACTACACTGCTCTGTTGAAACATGAGTTTTTGATGGTGATCTGATTATTTTTCTGTGTATTTAAATTAGAGTGGAAATGTAACACAACAAGTGGTCAGGAATTAGGACCTGGGATGAATGTAATTTCACCGGGGAATGTTTTCCGATGAACTGTTGAGGGAGAGATTTTTGGGTATCGTATGTGGGAATTTTTTTTTTCCTGTAATATTGAATGACCTTGTTTATTGTTTGTGTTGCATATCGATATCATAATGCCAAAACTCGTTTTGTACACGTGCAAAGCACGGGCATAAATGCTATGACCAGACGCAGAGAGTCCGTACGCCCCAATTAGAAGCTTCTAAGCAAAGTAAATCAATAACCAATCTCAGAGGAACAAGCCGCATCGCATGCAATAATAGGTCAATCCTGAGGCTCATATGTATAACATATTATAAGAGAGTCAATATATGTTTTAATGCGGGATTGGCCCTCTTATTGTATATGTGTGGTTTACACACATGAAGTGAATCTTCATTCTTTTCCCTAGTTCTTTCCCCCTAGTTGCCGGTGTATTAAGCGTGACCGTCTCAAAAAAAAAATTCAATTCAGACGCTTGGAAATTATTTCTGTCCCCTTCAGTTGTGGAGTGAGTTCCCCCCCCCCCCCCCCCCCCCCCCCCCCCGAAATCTTAAAACTCATAACATTTTCTTTGAAATTTCTCTTAAGCTCTGGCTATGGCTTCCTGTTTGTTGCGGAAGACTTGCTCTTTTGGTGAATGTTTCGAGGGTATTAGAAAGAAAAAGTGCTTGACAAGCACCATAATTAGAGGTGATTTTTACGGGGGGTAAATTTAAAGAAACCCATTTAGGACCTTTTGTGACCGAAACAATAGAGCCGATGTATGAAAAAACAAATTTCAAGATATGATTCTCTTGAAATATAAGAAGAAAAAGGCTATATAATCAAAGGATACAAAGCTGATTCCTATCAGAGTCAGAATAACCCATGTTGTGTCATTAGTCTTTCCAAACAACAACTCGTGGTTAGAAAAGGTACGGGGAAAATTGCTTCCATGGACTTCAGAATTGTTTGAAGTGTCAAAAAGGATTTGATGTTTACGAGTGTGCTAAAAAGCACTTAAATATTAGTATTTGTGTTTCCGAATAGGTATGTACGCCAGTTGTATGCAGTTTGTGGTTGAATGTCCAAAATGTTCCAAAATGTTCTTGCTGTCGAAAATAAGTTGTCAAGTCTGACCTTGTTGTCCTCTTGTATAGAATTTTTTTTTGGGGGCCTCTCCTCCCGCGGTGGTGAGATCCTGCCCGAGATCCCTCTCAGCAGTGAGATTCACATCCGAGATCCATTGCTCGAACTTTGCCTCACCTCCCCTAATAAGCCTGTCGACCACTTCTTGACGACGTTCACCAAAGCCATCGAGCTCTGAGCTCTGCAGCGAGCTTCCAACGAGCTCGCCGGTCTCTAAGCTCACCGATCTACTGCCTGCCTATGACAAAATCAGAGGCCACCTCTAAGGGCAATGAGAGATTTTGAGGTTTGGAATTTTGGGATTTGAGATTTCGGGTTTTGAGATTTTGAGGAATTTGTCGTTGAAATTGATTTGGGTTTTTTGTTGTTTTTGTGACAGAGATTCTAGATGCTCAATTCACGGATTTTTGGGACATTGTTTTTTTTTGTAATTATGTGGACTTTTGTTTAATTCTAGAATTTCTTGTGTAATTTTAATAATAGAGTTTTTTTTTGTGTATTTTAAGATTTTTGGAACAGAAATTTATGCATACAGATTTTTTTGTTGTAATTTTGTGATTTGATGTAATTTTAAAATTTTGATGCAATTTGAGGTCGATATGGATTTTGTGACGATTTTGTAATTTTGGGGTAATTTGATGATTTTGATGTAATTTTGCTCATGAATTTTTAGGTAATTTGTGATTTTTAGGTAATTTTGTTGATAAATTTTTAAAATGAGTAATAAACTTGTGATGAATTGGTGATTTGTCATGAATTTTATTCTATTTGCAGACAAATTCACAATTTAGTGTATTGAATAGACAAAAGTGGATAGAAATTTATGCAGTTGGACAAATTTTACAATATGTAGACAAAATAATCAAAATGAACGGGAAATTTAGAAATTGGATAAAACTAGCTTTGAGATAATTTGATAATTTTGATGTAATTTAGCTTAAGATTTGTAGGTAATTTATGATTTTAAGATAATTTTGTTGAGTTCTTTTAAAATGAGTGATAAATTTGGGATGATTTTTACTCTATTTGTTAACAAATTCACAATTTGCAGGACATAAATTGAATATAGTGGACAGAATTTTCAATATGTGAACAGAAATATATAAAAGTAGATAAAAATATAAACACTTAGACAAATATTACAATATGCAGATAGAAATAGTCAAAAGCGAACGAAAAATCTAGAAATTGGAAAAAAAAAACTGGATTTGAGGTAATTTGATGATTTTAAGGTAATTTGATGGTTTTGATGTAATTTTGCTCGTGATTTTTTGGTAATTTGTGATTTTGAGATAATCTTGCCGATGATTTTTTAGAATCAGTGATAAATTTGTGATTTATGATGAATTGTTCTTTATATGTAGACAAATTCACAATTTAGTGGAAAGAAATTGAATATAGTAGACATTTTTTCAATAATTGAACAAAAATAGACAAAAGTGGATAGAAATTTAAGCAAATTGATTTCACTTTTTTTAATTTTGTAATTTGATATAATTTTGTTGAGCTTCCGCCTTCGAGGCTCCGAGTCGCCGCTCTACCTCCGAGCTGGACAAATTTTATTAATTTTAGTATAATATACTTTAAATTGACAAAATAAAAGAGAGACAAATAAACTAGTGAAAAAATAATAAATATTCATATGCAAAATAAATTTTATTTTATAAACAATAGAGATTAAATGATTTTATAAAATAAGTCATTTATTACTTTTTTCCGTTTATTTTCATTTTTCAAATATTTAAATTATTATATATATTTTGTTCAAGTTAACAATAAATTTTGAAGTGAGCAACCTTAACCTTTTCATGGGTAATTATTTTTTTCACTTCAAAATTCAAATTGATGACAGGAATTGCTGTCATTAAAAGGACAAAAGACAAAAAAAACAAAATAAAGAACAATACAAGCATTAAGCAAATACAATATTGCCCATATTGTCATGCAGTGAGACATACCCCTAGAAGCACAAAAATCTTGGTGAAAATCCTTATTAGCACACTCGCAAACTTCAAGTTTTTTTTATACTTCAAATAATTTTTGAGCTCAAGATATAAGCACCAATGAGAGGGAAAAAAAGGTGAAAAGAAAGAGTTCTTTATTATAGGCATATTTTAAAAGCAAAAAAAAAAATTCAGGGGCCACAAAAAATTTACCCATTCTCCAAATTTTTCTTTGGTCCTCAATGAGACCACACGCCAACACATTTTCCCCATTTCCCCCAGTGGTGGCCCAGTCGCCACGACAAGCTCCCCTCCGTTGACACCACTTTCCCTCTCCTCATATCTATGGGTTCGGTTCATGTGTGTGAGCCCACACACACATACAATAAGAGAACCAACCATGCGTTGACACGTGGATTGGTTCTCTTATAATATGTTATGTGTGTGGGCCTCACACACATATTATAAGAATTTCAATCCACGTGTCAATACGGGATTGGTTCTCTTATTGTATGTGTGTGTGACTCACACACATGAACCGAACCCCATATCTACCGTCCATCCCGCGTCCTCCATATAAACCCCCCCCGACCCCACCAAAATCAAACCGATTCAATTCCCATCTCAAGTCCGCGAACGTCCCCCTAAAACCCCCGAACCACCACCACCGCCACCGCTTTTCTCTCTCTCACAAATCCGTCAGCGGATCCCATTCACAGGCGCCATGGGCCATGGCCGCAATTTCTTCTCCTCTACTTTCCTTTGACTTTTTCGTCGTCTCCGCCGGCGCACGATAGCTAAAACCCCACCTGCAGTGCCGTTGATGGGCCAATCCAACTCAACCCCATCGAGAATCGCCTCCTCCTCCTCCTCTTCCTCAGCTCTCAGCCTCAGATCCACCGCCCGCTTGATGGTGCAGACAGCCGCAGCCGCCTCCTCTGCCGGCGACGGCCGCGGAAGCTCCGCGCGCGACCACACGCTCGACCTCCCCGACGAGTGCCTCGCCCTGATCTTCCAGTTCCTCGGCTCCGGCGACCGCAAGCACTGCTCCCTCGTCTGCAAGCGCTGGCTGGTTGTCGACGGCCAGAGCCGCCACCGCCTCTCTTTGGACGCTCGTGCCGCTCTTCTTGATGCGATTCCGGTGATATTTGGCCGGTTTGATTCGGTCACCAAGCTCGCGCTGAAGTGCGATCGCCGATCCGATAGCATCAGGGACCACGCCCTTGACGTCATCTCGCAGCGGTGTCCGAATCTGACTCGATTGAAGCTGAGGGCTTGCAGGGAGATCACTGATGTTGGGATGGCAGCTCTCGCTTACAATTGTAAGAATTTGAAAAAGCTTTCTTGCGGATCTTGTACTTTTGGCGCTAAAGGGATTGATGCGGTTCTGCGAGGCTGTCCTCTGTTGGAGGAGATCTCTATCAAGAGGCTCAGAGGGTTGACTGATGCCGCCGGCGAATTGGTCGGACCCGGCGCCGCTGCGAAATCTCTTAGATCTGTTTGTTTAAAGGAATTGTATAATGGACAGTGTTTCGGTCCATTGATTGCTGGATCTCCGAACCTTAAGACTCTTAAATTGTTTAGATGCTCTGGTGATTGGGATCGGCTTCTCGAAGAGATCACCGAGAAAGTGCCAGGGATTGTTGAGATCCACTTGGAGAAGCTCCAGGTCAGTGATCGAGGATTGTTTGCTTTGTCTTCGTGTTCTGACCTCGAGGTTCTTCATCTGGTCAAGACTCCTGAGTGCACCGATATAGGGTTGAGCTCAGTTGCTGAAAAGTGCAGGCTTTTGAGGAAGCTCCATATTGATGGATGGAAAACTAATCGGATTGGAGATGAGGGGCTCGTAGCTGTTGCGAGACGTTGCCCTAATCTTCAAGAACTGGTCTTGATTGGTGTTAATCCGACAGCTCTGAGCTTAGGCCTTATAGCTAGTAACTGTAAGAATCTGGAGCGGTTAGCTCTTTGTGGTAGTGAAACTTTTGGGGATGCTGAGATTTCTTGCATTGCTTCGAAGTGTATAGCTTTGAAGAAGCTATGCATTAAAGGCTGCCCGGTTTCTGATCAAGGAATGGAGGCACTGGCTGAAGGGTGCCCTAACTTGATAAAGGTAAAGGTGAAGAAGTGTATGGGGGTTACGCCAGAAGGTGCTGATTGGTTGAGGGCGAGTAGGGAATCATTGGCTGTTAATATGGACTATGTCGTTCAGATGGAAATCCAAGATGCGAGCATGAGTGAGAGCGGGATGATGGAGAATGGTGTGGGGGATCAGATTCCAGGACTGGCTGAGCAGATTGCGGCAATTGATATTCCATCGACCAGCAACGGTCGGCCATCACCGGGCAAGATCAGGATGGGGTTTACGTCAGGAGGAACTTCATTGTTTCAACTTTCAGGAGATGGGGTCATGGGAGCAGCGGTGGCAGATACAGCAGCGGCAGAAGTGGCAATCCAAATCACATGTCAAAGGAAAGAGAGTAACTCTTTTCATTTCCTAGATCGATATGTCTTTAATTCTTGTTACTTTCTGTTAAATTTAATTTCTTTCATGTTTTAAGATTGCAGCAGTGTTATTGTCATTTCATTTATCTGCTTGGTGCTTTCCTTTGGAATGGATTGTTGGTAGTTTTACTGTTTGAAGTGCAACATCATGCTTTTATCAAAACCGATCGAGCGAAGCGAGGGAGGTTTTCTCTTGTGACTCCTATATTAATTTTATCTGTCTGTTCGTCTTCACACACACACACACACACACACACACACAGAGAGAGAGAGAGAGAGAGAGAGAGAGAGAGAGAGAGAGAGCGCAATTGATGTGGGACGAACTCTAGGAAATCTCAACCTAGGGATTATTTCTCAAGATAGGGTTTGAGAATATCTCCCTTGGGCATCTCACCCGAAGCACACATGCTACTCAAAATGCTCAAACGGCAATTTTCATTATCAATCATTAACTGAAGAAAACAATAGCAATCTTAGCCTTATAGTGGCCTACAAAAAAAGATAACTCCCACCACAACCGATGTGGGATAAAACCAACCAACAATAATAATCAACTAAAACAAACTACAATAAGATAAGTCAACAATTAAATCAAACAAATCCTACTAGATGTCCCTATTATTTTTTCGGTGTTGTGAAAAACTTGAACCCTCTTGAGTGCAGCTCTCAGCTCTCAATCGGGCCATGGTGGTGGCCGTGGATCCAACAGATATGCATCAAGGCTGAACCAAGGCGGTGGGGGTGGGACTGGCTTTTGTGACAGGTCTGCTATAAAGGATGACATCTCAAGTAATGCGCAGGTAACAAAAGAGGCGCATCCTCCTAGATGAGAACTGAATCAACTGTGCTTCACACCATGAATAGTCTGACCTCCTGTGACTGTCTCCTGTAGGAAGATCTGCAAAGAATCGTATAAGTCAGGTGATCTTTGGGACACTAAAACCCTCATAGCTGGCGTGGATATCACTAGCTCCATGGCAAGCTCCGCTGAGAGATCTACTGAGTTTTTTTATAAGAGACTCTTCTATCTCTGTCTCTGGTTCGGGCTCATCAACAACTACTGGCTCAGGCTCAGGCTCTAACTTAGCTGCATTATCTGGTTCTGGCTCGTACTCCAACTCAGTAACAACTTCTGACCCTGGCTCTAACTCTAGCTTAGCTGCATAATCTGGTTCTGGCTCGTGCTCCAACTCAACAACTTTTGACCCTGGTTCCTTAAGAACGTCAGGCTCTGAATCTGTGTCCCTCTTTGCAGCTTGGTTTGCTACAAGTTTTTCTAGGGCCACACGAAGCTTAGTGCAGAGATCTGTGATTGACCGGCTCTCGGGCTCTTTCTCAAAATTGGGCTCTTTATAGTCTGATTCAGATGAATAAATGGGTGGAGCATAACGAGTGCGAAGAAAGTCTTGCAAGAGAAACCAATATTGACATAACTTATGATTGTCCTCTACCCAATAATATGACTCTTCCACCAACTTCATTCGGGCATGGAGGCATTTTTGCTCAAATGTCAGAGAAAAATAATAGAAGAAAGTTTCAAGATTTCTCTCCCAGTCTTCATAATCGTAACGGTCATAAAAATCTTGAAAAGTCAGGACAACCGCATACATTTTCCATTCAACTTCCTTTGGATCACCATTAATATGAATGTATTGACCATAAAAATAAAATCCCACAAGGAAAATTTTAGTGCATAAGCTCAGAAATTACCCAAGAATCTTAAAGGCTTGAACTGGACCCAAATCGGACTGGAAACGGGTCCCGAAACACTGCTGGATTGCTGCAGGAAATATAGCAGCACCAAACAGGGATTGTGGAGGTCGTCTCTGCGGCTTGAATGTTGCAAAAATCTCTCTAGTAGCTTCAGGGCTCTGTCATGAACCCAACGCTTCGAACAGAGCTCAAAACACACTCCAAACGGGCGAGCTTTGGGTTTGGGGGGAGATTTACAGTAATTGGGGTTACTGTTCACGTGAACAGTAATCGGGTGAACTGTTCACGGAACAAATCCAAAAAAAAACTTTTTTCTTCTCTTTTTTTCAGATCTAGGGTTTTTTCTTTTCTTTTTTGATTTTCAAGAACTAGGGTTTTGGGAATTTGTGAAAGTTTTGGTGGAGGAAAAAAGATTTTGTGAAAGCTAGGATTTTGTGGAAGAAGTGAAAAAGAGCAGGATTTAGCTCTGATACCAAAATGATGGGGGACGAACTCTAGGAAATCTTAACTTAGGATTTATCTCCCAAGATAAGGTTTGAGAATCTCTCCCTTGGGCATCTCACCCGAAGCACACAGGCTACTCAAAATGCTCAAATGTCAAGTTCATTATCTATCATTAACTCAAGAAAATAATAGTAATCTCAGCCTTATATAGGCCTATAAAAAAAGATAACTCCCACCACAACCGATGTGGGATAAAATCAACCAACAATAATACCCAACTAAAACAAACTACAACATGATAAGATAAGCCAACAATTAAATCAAATAAATCTTACTCACGGTTCAAAGACTCGGCCGAGTCGGAGACGAGTTGCCGAGTCGTATCCGTCTCGGCCGCTCCGAGACGAGTCCGAGTCACGAGTCGGTCAACTCAACTCAGAGGAGACCGACTCAACTCAGAGGAGACCGACTCGGCTGAGAATCAGAGTTGACTCGGTCGACTCAGCATTATGATGATGATTTTGTACCTCATCGCAATTCAATGCGAAATAACTACATTAGCATGTATTTATGAATATAGTTTGTGCAATTTACTATATTGTGCATGTATTTTGATATGCTTCTACCGATGACGCGTGCATTTATACTTTCGCTTTATGTTTAGTGTGCTAGGTGATATATTTTAGACATGTAATACATGAATATGGATATCTACATTTTTTAAGATTTGTCGTGATTTTTTCAGATTTTTTGAGCTTTCTATGTAGCGTTTTGCGCGTATCGCCCGATACCGATCCGAGTCGCCGAGATCGAACCGTCTTAGTGCCCGCCGAATCGGCGGCCGAGACCGCGACTGTGAACCATGATCTTACTAGATGTCCCCATCAGCAATGCTCTTCGCCATTGCCGCCCGCATCTCCCCTTACCCCTTTTTTCTTCCTCCTCATCTTCCTTCTTCTAGCCTCCTCCTTCCTCCTCCCTTCTCTTCCCCCCTCCTTTCATCAGAGAGAGAGAGAGAGAGAGAGAGAGAGAGAGAGAGAGAGAGCTGCCGCCGCCCGCTACCCGCATCTCTCCCCTTACTCCTCCTCCTCTCAGTCGCCTCCCCTTCATCATTCTTCACCCCCTCCTCATGGGGGTGGGGGGGGGGGTGGGGGCTCATCTCTCCCCCACACCCCTCCATCCTCCTCCTCCCTCTTTCAGTCAGTTTTCATCGCCACATGTATGCTAGTATCATCTTCTATATAGCTATTCGACATGAACACTTTTTTATTGGTCAATTTTTACTGATTAGGTTTATTCATGAAATAGTATATGACATTCATATCTTATATGTAGTAATATGTGAAGTTGTTTTTAGTTAGTTGTTGCATCAAAGCAACTGTCCTTAATTCCAAGTGCATTAGCATGAAGGATTTGCTTTGTGACCATGTCAGACTGCATGCGCTAGAAAACTCAAAAATTAGTATATAGACTCTCTAGTTCAAGCCACATTTATCATCTTCGTATGGTTATATACTTTAACAGCTTTTATATTTAAGCTGCTCAAGCATCTTGAAATAGTTTGCACCTTCCTGGGTTACCGTTTGATGTATTCATGATTATCTGAGACTGGACACTTTGAATGAGTAAAGTGTGAATCTTATGTTATCAGTCCTAGCTTTATGTGAAAAAATAGAATTATTTTGAAGTTATCTTAACTTACTGTTTGTTTAGTAATTAATAGAGTACCACTATCAAAGCCTCTCTAAAATAATGTTGTAAAGAATCATGTTGATAATCAACTATCTCTATCCAAAGCTTAAAAATAAGTGAAAAAGTTGTAATCCTTGGTAGAGATTTTGCTATTCTAAATATTCATAGTTAAATAATTTAAGGAAAAGTCTGGTATAGAATCATGAAATTTTTTAGTTTGGTATCAAGTTGCTGAGCTATATGTTGTAGTTTCTCATTTGTGCCTGCTTGATTTACCTGTGACAACAGGCAAATTAATTTTTAAAGTAGACTATTAGCCCATTATTACCTCTGACTAGTAGGCTTTAGCTGACTTTGTCAAGCAAGATCTTATTCTTAGCTTTATCGTGGTCACGGAGTCTTTCATCTTGCCTTTCCGGAAAGCGATTCTAAAATCCAAAGCTGTTTGGGACTTTACTTAAACATAACAAAATTAAAAATAAACATTTCTTTTCTCTATTTTATAAACGCCTGAAGATTGAAGTAATACCTCAAACTACTAAACTCATTAAAATTTAAGTACACCATGCTTTGTTGAGTACCAGGCTACCAGCATAATAAATGATTTTATTCGATATATAAACTTGACTTTGTTATTGACCATGTTTGGTTGCAAGGGCTAAAAAGCTAAAAATCTCAATTATATATGGACTCTGTAGTACAAGCAGGATGATTATTATATTTTAATGGGATGCTCAAACTGCTCTAGGATCTTCGAAGTACTTACACCTTCTTGAGTTTCCAAAGTATAGCGATTAACTTTAGTATTTCTATTATTTTCTAAATGTTTGATCCTATAATATCTCATGTCAAGTTTATCTGAGACTGGGCATCGAATAAGTAGTGTGAATTTTCAGGACCAATCCTTGATTTCATGAAAAATAGATGTCTTTTTTAAAGTTATTATGAATTTCCTGTTTATTTGATGATTAATAGAGTACCACACTACCACTATAAGGTTTAATGCCTCTTTGCATAAATATTTTAGAGAATCGTTGATAATCAACTCGTTCAAATTCAAATAAGTGAAAGAAGTCTCAATCACTTTGTCAAGACCTTTCTACATTCAAAGTCAATGGATTTAAGAAAGTCTGTTATAAAATCATGAAACTTGTTGCCTTGCCATCAAGTTGCTAAGCTTTATGTTATAGTTTTGTATTTGTGTCTATTTGGTCTTCCTCTGACTGTAGGCACATTAACCTTATAAGCAGACTAAGAGCACTAGCCTCATTATTTCTTCTTTTATTCACTGGGTTTTTTAGCTGACTTTGTCAAGGAAGGTCTTTAGCTTTATTGTTGCAATCTAAGACGCTGAGTCTTTATGTTACCCTTTCAAAGTAAATGGTTTCCTTTTTGAACCTGTGATAATAGAAGAATAAATTGTTGGGAACTTTTTAAGAATATAATGGAAACTGAAAGTGGACTTTTCTTCTGTTGAAATTGGGACTGCTAAGCTTTATGTTATAGTTTTGTATTTGTGTCTATTTGGTCTTCCTCTGACTGTAGGCACATTAACCTTATAAGCAGACTAAGAGCACTAGCCTCATTATTTCTTCTTTTATTCACTGGGTTTTTTAGCTGACTTTGTCAAGGAAGGTCTTTAGCTTTATTGTTGCAATCTAAGACGCTGAGTCTTTATGTTACCCTTTCAAAGTAAATGGTTTCCTTTTTGAACCTGTGATAATAGAAGAATAAATTGTTGGGAACTTTTTAAGAATATAATGGAAACTGAAAGTGGACTTTTCTTCTGTTGAAATTGGGACTGTAGGCACATTAACCTTATAAGCAGACTAAGAGTAATAGCCACATTATTTCTTCTTTTATTCACTAGGCTTTTTGATGTAAAACTTGGATCCCAATCAACTTCAACAGAGAACTAGGGTTTAAACTTTGAGATTTAAAAGAACATGATAGAATTTTGGGTTTCCACCCCTTACACAGGCTTCACACTCAAAACTCAAGAGCAAAAACAACTCAAGAATTTAACTGGAATACTTGAGGAATTTTTAATCATTCAACAATTCAAAAGAGAAGTATAGGAGCCTTTATATAGGCTTTACTGAAAAGTACTTCTCCGATGTGGTATTAAACACCCACATAAAGACACCTACTAAAGCAACTGTCTAAAATAAAACAAGTTTAAAATAAAACAAAACTAAAATCAAGGGACTGCAGTATGCCGCTTTTTGGATCTAAAATAGACTCGATCGAATCGTCCTCTAAGCGGCGTGATGTCCTCATCAATTCCCCCGGGTGGGAAGATCTCGACCCCGTCGAATGTGTGGTGGGAAGCTGTTGTTGGCTGTGATAATGCTCCAGTAAGTCAGGGTCAAGCTGTCGGAAGTTCTCCTCAGTAATTCAAGAATTTCCTGAATGAGGTCTTCCTTTCCACTTAATGAGATAGCGTCACGTTCCTCTGTCTCTAGTAGAGACAATCTGATCATCCAAGATCCAATCTATATTTTTTGCTTCATAGGGCAATTTTGGAGGAAGTGGAGGTAGTAGGGGCTTTTAGAAAGAAGGTCCTGGGTAGGCTTATCCATGAATGGATCAGAAAGGGTATTAAAAGTACCTTTATATAGAACCAAGTCCTCAACATTAAACGTGCAACTAATACTAAAGTTTGGTGGGAGATCACCACATAAGCATTTGAATTGATCTTTTTGAGGATTCAGAATGATCTTGCGCTTTGCGCGTGTAATTTCTTCGCGGTTCCCAGAGGAAACCGCTCGGTCTCATGCTGACCATCATATAATCACCGACATTAAATGTCCTTAATCTACAATGTAAATCAGCAGAAACTTTATAATCAGCATTATTTTTCATTATCTTCTCTGTGATCTCACGTAGTGCACGTATATGAGATGCAAATGTCGATGCACAGAGGCGGAACCAAGTATAAATTTTGGGGTGGGCTGTAATTTTTTTAACATATACTTATGAACTATATGCATTTTTCAAAAGAATAAAACAATATTCTCCACTAAATCAGGAGTGGAGCTGGTAATAAGTTTGCTAAAAAAAAGCCAAAATAGAAGGGGGTTTAACACAATATCTGAAAAAGAACAAAAATAAAAATAAATTTAAGACAATATTTAAAAAACGGGCCGGGCTATATCCCGGCCTAGCCCACCTTTGGGTCCCCTCTGTCGATGCAGAATCTGACACTCTAGAATGATGATGAGTCATGGGAACTAAATCAATTGGCTGCCTAGGTTTAAAGTCAGGTACTATTTCAAATGGACTAAGACCCGAAGGCCCATTGACAAAATTATTGTATGCAAATTCGGCTATAGGCAAAATTAGATCCCAAGTTTTCAAATTTTCTCCAACAAGAAACCTAAATACGTTTCCTAAGGTTCTATTGACTACCTCGGTTTGCCCATCATTCTGTGGATGAAAGGTTATCGAAAATTTCAGTTTGGTTCCCATCTTGTGCCAAAGTGTTTGCCAGAAATAGCTGACAAATTTAACGTCCTTATCAGACACCATGGTTTTGGATAACCCATGCAATTTGACGACATTATCAAAGAAAAGGACAACTACTCGGGATGCATCAGAGGTCTTAGAGAACGGGATGAAGTTAGCCATTTTGGAAAATCTGTCGACCACTATTAGGATAGAGTCGTGCTTTTTTTTTTTTATGTTTTTGGCAATCTTAGCATGAAATCTAAGTTCGTCTTGCCAGGGGCAACTGCAACTGGGCACAGGGAGAGGAGTGTAAGGCCCGACAATCTGTTTTTGTTATTTGGCTAGTTGACACGTGCGACATGGCCAACGATCTCAGCGACATCCTTCTTCAAGTTCAGCCAGTAGAATCGATGCTCAACATCCTTTCTCGATTTGTTTTGGCTGAAATGTCCAGCTAGACCTTCAGCATGTATTTCCCAAGAAAGAAAATCCCCGAGGGACGTACGGAGAATATATAGCTTACGGAACCTGAATAGATAGCCGTCTTGTAATATAAAGCCGTCTATCTCTTGAACAGAGTTGTCCCGTAACATGACATATTTTTCCAAAGTTGGCGCATGATTCATACTCTTCTTTCAACTTCTCGAACCTAGTCACTTCTGCACTCATAGCTACTAAAATCATTACACGCCGGCTGCACGCATCAGCGATCTTGTTTTCAACTCCTGCCTTGTGTTTGCGGACAAATGTGTAATCTTGGAGGAATTCCATCTACTTGATGTGTCTCGCATTTAGCCTCTTTTGGGAGTTGAAGTACTTCAACGCTTCATGATCCGAATACAGCACATACTCTTGCGGTAACAAATAATGCCCCAATAGCTCAATGCCTGCACAACCGCATAGAATTTCTTGTCATACGTGGAGTATTGCTGTCGGGTGTCATTTAACTTCTTGCTGAAATAGGCAACGAGATGGCTCTCTTGACTCAACACACCATCTGTCGCTAGTCCTGATGCGTCACATGTTATCTCAAATGCTTTCGAAAAATCAGGGAGATGCATAACAGGAGCTTCAATCATCATCCTTTTAATTTCTGTAAAAGCCTTGGTGGCGGCAGAAGTCCACTGAAATTTTTCGCTCTTCAGGCAGTCAGTTATTGGTGCCATGATAGCACTACAGTTTTTATGAACTGATGGTGAAAAGTGGCTAATCCGTGAAAACTCCTGACTTTCCTAATCGTTTGGGGTTGTGGTCACTTGGTGATTGCTTTCACCTTCTCAGGGTTCGCGGTAACTTTCTCGGATGAAATCACAAATCCGAGGAAGAGAATCATATCTGTGCAGAAAACACACTTCATTGGGGTTGTATAAAACTTCTCAGGTTGGAGTGTGCGAAAGATTTGCCTCAGATGGTAACGTGTTGCTCCTGAATTCGACTGTAAATCAGTATATCATCAAAGTATACCACTACGAATTTACTGAAAAATGGCCGAAACAATTGAGTCATCACTCTCTTAAAGGTGCTAGAAGCATTGAACAGTCCAAAGGGCATAACCAACCATTCATGCAGCCCATCCTTAGTTTTAATTGCAGTTTTCATTCATCCTCTGGCTGAATTCTAATTTGGTGGTACGCACTCTTAAGCTCAATTTTGGAGAAGATTCTGGCACTTGACATCAGATCCAACATATCATCAAGACGGGGAATGAGAAAACGATACTTGACGGTGATCTTGTTGATTGTGCGGCTATCCACACACATATGTCATGTGCCATCCTTCTTAGGCGCCAAAAGTGTGGGAACTGCACACAGGCTCAAAACTCTCTTTGATGAACCTCTTGTCAAGTAACTCTTCTACCTATCATTGTAACTCCACATGCTCGGCAGGGTTCATTCTGTAGTGAGGCAGGGTTGGCAAAGTTGCTCCTGGGACTAAGTCAATGGCATGTTGAATGTCTTGCATGGGAGGCAACTCACCTGGCAGATCTTTTGGAAGAATTTCGCAGAACTCTTCCAGGATTGATTCAATGTGCTCGGGGATCTGCACCTCGATCTTTGGCTCAGCCTTTCGAGCCACGAGTGCATAACAAGTAGAACACTCATTCAAGCTCTTTTTAATTTGATCGTGGCTAATCAAATTCATTACTATCTTACCTTTGTTCTTATCACCCTTCTTTTTCAGTAGTTAAAGCCTCCACTTTTTCTTTGCCTTTGTCAATTTTTCTTGGGTTGGTAGTTTTGGTTGATTCAACATTAGCTTCACCTTTTTGCCATTATAAACAAACGAGCATTGGTTGTATGTCCATATATGGTCATATCTAAGTCGAACAATCATGGTCCTTCCAAATAATATGAACGACATCTATAGGGAGTATGTCACACCACACATTATCTGTGTACGTTGTTAACTGGATGAGAATTTAACATCTCTCCTGAACATCTGTGGAAGTAGCGTCGATCCATGTAACCTTATAGGGGTTTAGATGCTTCACCGGTCTCATCCCCAAGGTGGTGATTAACTTCGACGCAACAACGTTGATGCAACTGCCATTTTTCATTATCTTGTAGCTCTTGTTCTCAATTTTTGTTCAAGTTTGAAATATGACAATTCTTCTCCTGTCATTGAGTTGCTCAGGCTGGGCTAAGGTGAACCTAACTACTCCCAATTGGGCTTGGTCTACACTAGGAGTTAGGTTCGGTGCTTTCACAGTTCTAATGCAGCCATGGAATTCATACTCTTCGACAGAGGCATTCGAGTCATCTTATTGGTGCATGGTTGACATCATTTTTTCTTCTATATCTTCAATGGGAACTTCTACCAAGAGGGCCTTGGTTTGATTCGGGCACTGGCTGGCAAGGTGTCCAAACCCTTGACACCTATAACATTGGGTCCGCGGGTTAAACTTGGCTGGTTCACTGACTGTTTTTCTCTAGAAGGTGATTGGTTTTGCGGTAGAAGAACTTGCTGGATTGATGCTACGGGTGGCAATTGGGTCGGGTTGGGTCGACCCGACCCGATTACTGCTCGACCCATATAATAATTGGGTCGGGTCGACCCGACCCGATTATTATACGGGTCAAAAATTCAGACTCAGACCCGACCCATTCTTAGTCGGGTTGACCCGACCCGACCCATTTGACCCGATTATTAAATTTTAAATATAATTTTTTGCACTTTATTACCAAATTGTTGGGTGGTATAGTTAGTCCTCACACTAAACTCCACACACTAGAGGCCACGGGTTCAAAACTGGTCTTACGCATATTTTTTGACAATTTGATTTAGGCGAAGGGGAGGAGGCGAAGGCGGCAGAGGAGGAGATCAAGGGGAGGAGGCCGAGGAGGAGAGAGAATAATCGGGTCTGGCAGGTCAAGCAGGTCTGGCGGGTTCGGGTCAACCCGACCCATTTAATAATCGGGTCAGACGGGTCGACCCGATTACGACCCAAACCCGATTAGCCCAAACCTAGACCCGCTAACTTCGGGTCGGGTCGGGTCGGGTCTGGTGGGTCATGACCCGTCTGCCATCCCTAATTGATGCTAGAAGAACTGGAGGCAGGAAAAGATTGGCTAAAACTAGGCTTGCTAGCAGTTGTGGCCTTAGAGCTATCTGTTCGATGGAAATAGGATCCTCTAGTCTCATCAAAATCGGTGACTAGTTGATACGCCTGCTCTAGAGTCGTGATGCCTCGAGCGATGAGCTCTCGGCGAAAATCATCCCTAAGACCTGACCTAAACTTTGATAAGGTTTGCTCGGGAGACTCAAACTCGGCTGCACTGTATCGATTCAGATATTCATCAAATTTAGCGATGTAATTGGTGGCCGATTTGTTTCCCTGAGTCAACCTGTTTCACTTATCCAGTAATTGCTAATTGAAAGATGGTGGAACATACTTCAACCGAAGCTTGTCTTTTATGCCCTCCCAAGTCCCTACTGGATCTTCTCTTCTGTATTTCATAATCCTCTCAAGATTTTTTCAATATTGTTCGGCTTGTCCCATTAGTTTCATCATGGTAAACTGAATTTTCCTACTCTAGGACATGTCATGCCAACGAAAGTAGCTGTCCATAGCCAACTACCAGTTTATATAACCCAATGTTCAAAATAACGATAACGTAATGACAACGTTTTTCTTCTGTTATGTTAACATAAGTTATAACGTAACGCATAACGTAAGTTACGTGATTTAATATTTATTTAATAAAAATAAATATATATACTATATTAAAAAATTATAAATAGAAAAATAATTTTAAAAATTAAAAAATAAATATCAAAACATATAACACATTTAGCAAGTTCACAACAATTTTTAGCAAGTATCACAATAATTTTTCACATTCAAAAGTTATAATTCATAATTTCATTTACATAAACAATAATATGATCCGCATATTTCATTATAATTAATAATTTTTATCATGCTATTCATTATTTTTTAGAGAGAAATGTAAATCAGCTGACACAGGAGGCAAATTCGTTCTATGTCGCACTCAAAAATCATATTTCCCGAATGAATTTTCAAGATCCGACCGTACATTATCATCTTCATATTCTAAGATATACACATCTAAAAAATCAAGTGATTTGAAGTTCGTTTACTCATTGATCTAAACGTTCTATTTTGTTCTATTGTTAAAAAATCGTTAATGTTTGAACCCAAAAAAATGTAGTAAACAAACTTCAAATCACTTGATTTTTTATATGTATATATCATAGAATATGAAGATGATAATGTGTGGTCGGATCTTGAAAATTCATTCGGGAAATATGATTTTTGAGTGCGATCTGTGTCAGCTGATTTACATTTCTCTCTATTTTTTATCATGCTATTCATAATTTTTCACATTCACAAGTCATAATTCATAATTCCATCTACATAAATAATATGATCCGTATATTTCATTATAATTCATAATTTTTATCACGCTATTCAATTTACACAAAGATTCATAATTCAATCATAATTCATAATTTCTTAGTCACTATATTCATTATAATTCATAATTCAATTTACAATATGCTATTTAATTATCCCCCGTGTCCTTCACTCTCTCCGATATTTTACCCCTGATCTCCCTGCTCTCCCCTCATCACTCTCTCTACTCTTTCTCTCCCTGCGATCTTTCTCCCCTCTCCCGATCTCTCTCTCGATCTCTCTCTGCTCTCTCCCCCTCAGGAGAGAGAGCAGAGAGAGATCGGGAGGGAGAGATCTGGGAGGGAGACTGAAGAGAGAGAAGAGATAGCTTACATGTGCTTGGTGACGGAGAACCACCGCTTGAAGATGACGCCGGCGAGAACCAATACGACAGAAAATCACCAGAGGTAGTTCGTCTTTTGTTATCAACCAGAGAGAGGTATGTCTTCTTCTTTCTACTCGACGTCGAACGAGGAGACGACGACGAGGTTGTAGAGAGGACGACAAGCGAGCGAATTTGTGGGGATTTTTTTTTTGCCATAGACCGAGAGAATATGGGGGGTTTATAAAAAGTTGACTTGCACCATAACGTAGGTTACAGTGTGTTACATTAATAACGTAACATAACGTAAGTTACGGGCAAAATAACCATAGTTATCAAACATTACGTTTTTTAGACCTGTTACATGACAATTGGTCGATGTTACATTATATAACGAGTTATAACGGGTTTTTTAAAACACTGATATAACCCTGAGGATCTAAGCGTTCGTCAGAAGAAGAAGCAACAACTTTTATGCTTTTGATATATTGGGCATCAGTGTCCGCTGTATTGTTGGTTGGGCTCGCTCATGCCTGGGTGACCAACTATCATTCCAAGACTCATCCTCCTCCGTAGTCCTCCTTTGATTGGTTTCTAACCTTTCAAGTCGAGTTGCTAACTTCCTCTAATTGACATCAGCTTGGTCTCTAACCTCTTGTAGTCATCGGTCCATCTGTTCCATCCTATCAATGAGTGTGTTAAATGTATCTTGAAGGCAAGGGTCATGGTGCAGAAGTTTCTCCTACAGAAAAGTTCTACCACTTCAGTGGGCATGCAACCCACTAAGCCTAAATGCAATCTATCCTAGAGTGAGATATGCTATGCAGGAGGAATCAGAGATTAGATCAATGATAAATAATACCAACTCTAAGCTATGTAGATTAACACATGATTAAGAAGATGTAATGTAGAGACAATGACAAAATACACGTGCAAACATAGTCAATTCCAGATCAAGTCAGGTGATCACAAATTCAACTTAATTTAGTTGCACAGTTAATATCAAATCAGGTTAGCACTCAAAGTCAGAAGCACACAACTCATTATTTAGTGGGCAACAGTCAATAGATTCTACTTTGCGACAAATTTAAAGAACTAACTATCTCAATTAAATGACAGAAATAACTGAACGCGAACTTTAACAATACCTGAGAGGCGACCGAAGCTCAAATCTGGATGTGAAGGCTGTAGATGAGTAGCACCGATCTCACGAATCCACTGCTTCAAAAATGGCTCGAATCAGGCTTGAAATGAGCAAGAAACGGCTTTCAGAAGATCGGAACTGAATATGAACTGAGTTGCCTGAGTTGACTCGCACCTGATCAACTGAGTTAACTGAGTCCGCTCACCAGTTGGCTGAGTCGACTCAGTTGGGTTGAATCTTGAAACAAACCCGGGTCGGGCAGCGAGCGGGTCGGGTCGGTTGGATCCGACCCGTCCTGATTAGATCAAATTATGATTGATCTGATCAATTTAGATCAGATCAGATTAAATTAGATCAGAAGCTTCATGGGAAATCGGCAACTGCACGACGACGATGGCGACAGGGATTTGATCGGCCAACGAGCAGCCAGTGATGAGGGAGTTGCAACGGGGGATCTTGGTGAGGTCTCGATGAGGTGGCGGAGAGGTCGCAGAGGTGGCGGTGACGCTGTCTGCTGTTGATCTGAGCGGTGGGGGTCCAGTGAGGTCACTGAGTTGCCGTGGATCTGGGCTATTGTCGATGGTGAGGGCGGCGACGGCCTTGGATCTGGCCGATGATCGTCGAGATCTGAGCAGAGGCGGTCGGAATGGCGTGGCATGGGTGCTATCGAAGCTTGGATCTCTTCGGCACGTCGATGAGGGCAGGGAGGTAGATCTGGGGACTTGGAGATGGTGGCAATAGGTGGTGAGGATGATGATGAGGATGATGGTGAAGGGTTGATGGTGGTGGTGATTGGTGGTGTTGAAGGAGGATGATGAGGGTGACATGTGGCGGCACACGCAAAGGGAGAACTTGGAGGTGGTGCTGGGTGAGAATGGTGGCGGAGGGGCAGCAGTGGCGGGAAAACCCGAGGGTTAGGGTTTCAGAGGGAAGAGGAGAGGAGGAGACGAACAGTGTCGGGATTTTATTTTATCTTTTTTGTGAGAAGGAAGATGAACAGTAATGTATTTGGATTTTTTTTTGAATTTTAGAATGGATCTAGGGTTTGAAAGAGAGGAAGGAAAAAAGTTTTGAAGGAGATTGAGACCTAAGCTCTGATACCAAATTGATGTAAAACTTGGATCGCAATCACCTTCAACAGGGAATAAAGGTTTAAAATTTGAGATTTAAAAGAACATGATAGAATTTTGGGTTTTAACCCCTTACATGGGCTTCACACCCAAAACTCAAGAGTAAAAATAACTCAAGAATTTAACTGGAATATTTGAGGAATTTTTAATCATTCAATAATTCAAAAGAGAAGTCTAGGGGCCTTTATATAGGCTTTACAAAAAGTACTTTTAGAAAACAACCGATGTTGTATTAAACGCCCACATAAGGGAACATCTACTAAGCAACTGTCTAAGATAAAACAAGACTAAAACCAAAGGACTGGAGTATGCGCTTTTTGGATCTAAAATAGACTCAATCGAATCGTCCTCTAAGTGGCGTGATGTCATCATCACTTTTTAGTTGACTTTGTCAAGCAAGGTCTTTAGTTTTATTGTTGTAATCTAAGATACAGTCTTTTATGTTACCTTTTCAAAGTAAATGGTTTCCTTTTTGAACCTGTGATAATAGAAGAATAAACTGTTATGGAACTTTTTAAGAATATAATGGAAACTGAAATTGGACTTTTCTTCTGTTGAATTTATAATGTCTTATTGACACTTGAAGTGCTATCTCAAACCATTGCGCTCATTAAAATTTTATACACCATGCTTTGTTGACTATCACAACCATCAATAATTCATCTCTGAATTACGTGGATATTTCACTTAAATAGTGAAAAGCTCCGCTCACTTTTGCCTACAGAGTAAAATTTATAGTAGAATCATTAACTCATGCAAATAGATACAAATTGGTACACACATTTGTGCGCCTGTATGTATAACATCTTGCTCTGTCACTTGGGAAATTGATGTTGTTTCTTTGTAATACACGGTAGACCTGAAAAAAGGGCATGCCAATGCTTATTTGGTTACCATCTAATATTTAGCTTTCATTTTTCTAGTGAGATGATATGACATCTTTTAATTTGAACATTCCTCTATGTGACAGCATATTTATAAATTTCCATTGTTAATATTGTTATCAGTATATTATAATCTGCTTTCATCTTTTTGTTAAATTGGTATTTGGGTTATGCTCTTTTCATAACTGTGTCATGCGTTTATACATAATGATGCTTTTGCATTCATATTTTATCTGTTATGATTTTTTTTAACCTTCTGTTTTGTGCACGGGAGTACATGTGCTGTCCCAAATGACTGATTTAATGTTACGAGGATCCCATAATTTTAATGCAGCCATTGCTTCAAAGCCCGTGTTTAATTTAATGTGCTTAGCATCAGAAAAATTCTCTGTAGCATTATTACTTTTATTGTTGACCTCTATTGTGATATACATTTTGGGATCAGTTAAATTCATTTCCAATTCACACAGAAATTAAGTAAAGTTATTTTATGTACACAAAGATGTTTACAACATGGCATTTTGATACACTTTAGGACATGTTTCCAGCACAAACAATTTGCTGTGTTAGATAGATAGCCATAACCATTAAAATCATCTATTTTGATTATATCTTCTTAATATCTTCAATAGGATTAAAGCACACTGTTGGCTTAAATGACAATGATGAGACAATATTCTTCTAAGACCAAATTTATTGGATTGATAAGATTGATGAGTAAAGAGGACACTCGGACAGGGGGTATATGATGTGCTTTGCTTGTTTGAGAATTTTGTGATATTTGGGAGAGAGAAAAAGCCAATTGAGGGAGATCCGGAAGTGTTGCAAAATGAGGTTTGAGAGAAATTCTTTTAGGTTTTCTGGGGTGTGTAGATGAGAAATTACAATTTATTTTGAAGAAATTATAGAGGTGTCTGTCATGTGAGGGGAGTTCAAGAAATAAAAGTTTTGAACGAGGAATAAGTTTTTGACATTTTTTTAATCTTGACAGGGTTTGATGTAGTATAAACCAACCATATAGTTGACACCATATATGGTTGTTCTTAGTTAATCAGATTACTGGTTTATATTAAGGTTCATATTTGCTTGTTCATCCTCCGTTTCTCACACACAATGAATTTTGCGTGACTATTAGAAGAAAATTTAGAACTAAAATGTTTGTAAATTTTCACTATTATGTCCCTACAAATTATTTGGAAGAACTGTTTACATAGGGAAAGCAGCTAAATTGTTTTAGGAAGAACTTTTAGTACATTCTTTATTAACTCGCCACATGCTATTAAATTTTCCAAGAAGTTATATGAAGCTGGAACGAAATGAAGTTCGCCCTGACGAATGATGGGTTGGATATGTGAGAATATTTCCAGGTTTGGAAGAGAGTGTTTGTTTTGGTAGGGAAAGGAAAAGGAGCAAGTTACGGAAGATCTGTAGCAGCAAAATTCATGTAAACAAAGGTGGTTTCTTCACGTGAAATGAGATTTGAAAGCTATTGTGTTATAATGGAATGGAATGGTGTTTTCCTTTGTACTTGATGACCAATACAAGATTGAGAGAAGAATAATAGAGGAAAGGGTAGGAAAAAAAATATATATACTAATCAGTGAAAGGGAAGGAAAAGAAGAAGACATTCATACAAAAGATTTTTAACTTCACATGAATGAGATTTGAGGGTTATTAAACGACAGAATGTTGTCTTGCTTCATACTTTACAACCACCGGAAGATTGAAGAGAGTAAGATAGGAAAGAGTAGGAAGATTTGCATACTTTGAAGGAAAATTAAAGGTAGAAAACTTTAATAAGCAGTTAACATAAAGGGAGATGTTCCTTCACATGAAAGGATTCTGGAGACTGTTACAAGATGGTGCTTTGCTTGTATTTCTGAGATCCAGTAGAAGATCTGGGAAAGATCAATATAGAGATTGAATGATGGAAATGCTGAAACTTGACTAGTAGAAGTTTTCTGTAACAAATGTCATTACCGGAGATATCCCTGTTTTAAATATCGGCCGAGTCGGCCGAGATATCGTCCGATATCACCTTTTGCCTGCTGCCGATACGATATGGGAAAATCGTTCGCCATATCGTTTGCAACAAAAAACGGCCGATATTTGAAATATCGGCCGATAAATCGCTCGATATTGGCCGATAAATCGCCCGATATATCGCCCGATATGAAATAACTTATTTATTGCAAGACTGCGTGCAAATATACATTATTTTTTACTGTCTTTGTAAGCATATTACATCATTTTTATTAGGTAGATGATATCTATGACTCTAAACCAACCTTTAGTTATCAATGTTTCATTATATATAGTGTCTGATATGAACGCCCGATATGCGTGCGTATCCCCGATATCTCCCCCGATATCCGATATCCGATATGAAAAAGCCCCATCCGATACGATACCGATATCCGAGATTTAGAACCTTGCGAGATATGCAGTCAGTGTTTATAGCCTATGAGCTTTTCAAGCTGTGCCGATATTTATGTCTATGGTTTTTGCGATGAGCATAGGCAACTTGAGGTTTTCTCAAGTGGAACTGTACTGGTTATCAACCATATTAGCAAATTCAATGCCATTATTTTACTGTCTTTAATCATCTTATTCTGATTCACCATCCTAACTTTTCTTTATTAGCTGCCAGATGTCCTATTACCATCTTGGTCATAAGATTGCATGTGTAACACAACACCTACTAAAAGCCTCATATCCCATACAACTTGTTGATTTTATTTTAGTCACTAGGGGTGCTTTTGCACTTGATTTGTCTGGTAGGAGTTGTGTGTTATAACAAAAACATATAAGTGAAAGAAATTAGTGAAAAAGCTAAAGCTAAAACTTAAGTAAAATAAAAGCTGAATCATTATCACTCTTAACTGGTGCACACATTCTCTCCACAGCACGTCCAAACCATGTTATCCTATTCTCACTTGTATTATCTCTATTGAAGTTGTATTTTAGAGAGGAAAATGCCTGGTTGAATCCTGTTTTCAAATGCACTTCATTCAGCGAGCATTGTTACATTTAGGTTTCTATTTGAAAATTTTCCTTCACTTTATATGGGGATAGCTTATCCAGTGGTATAATCACTAAAAAGGAGATGCTGGTATATGAGAGATTGATTACATCATTTTTCATTTTGATTCACTACCGGTTTATGCTTCTATTCTTATTAGTCCTTTTCCCCCTTATATTGGTGTGTGCTCTCATGCGCGTGTGTTCTTAATTTTGAGAAAGCTTGGATGAATGATCTTTATACCTTTCGGTGGCATGCATTTTGCAGTCTCCTTGTGTTTATTATATATGGACTGCCTGCTGCTCATAGTGATTTTTGTTATGCTATGATAAAGAAGTTTGTTGCTGGTGATAATGTATGCCAATGGTTTGATCTATGATCTCTGGGATTGAGATGTGATATAAAAGTATTAGTATGTCATCTTGGATGATGAGTTGTATTCAGACTGATTTTACTCATCAGTTGGACTCAAGAATGTAAGTGAAGCAATGCCCGCTGGACATGAGAAGTTTTGGAATTATGAGCTATGATGGGTGTGTAGTCTGATGCAGGGTGCATAAAAGAAGAGGATGGCGATAATAATATGATACTGGAAAGACAAGGTTACAAGGAAACGAGAGAAGGAATTAACAACACAATAAGGGAGATACAGAAACGAAGAATATGTATGCCAATCTGAGGACCTCAGCCCGTACTCCAAAAAGGTGAGGTCCATGGAGTTGGAGGTTTGTTTATGTACTTCGAATGCCCGTACACTTTATGTTCGTTGACCTCGGTTGCTTCTTATTGGTACAGGGTCTATGCGCATGCCTCTTTTCTGCAGCCTAATAGATGTTAATGACCTGCTCATAAAAATATACGGGTTGATTTTAGTGTTTGAACTTGAAAGTAAGTTTTCAGCTATATATTTGCAACTCCTCTGATTTGATGTTATGTGTTCATGCATGTCAGTGTTTTGCAACCTGTTCTACATGGTTCTATTAGTAGTGTTGAACAGGGCATATGGCTAATTCTTACTCCTAGACGTCATTAATTGGCGACAATTAGGAATATCACCGCTATTTGGGAAATGTTTTGGCCTGTCAAGTTTCTTGGAGGGGACTTTTTTTCTTGGGGTAAACCAACAACTGCGCACACCGTGATCAGAAGCGGTCATGGGGGTTGAAAATAATTAATTAATATCGGCGAGCGGTGGGCTTCAAACTCAGGCTAGCCCGGGCCAACGGAGCTCCCACCCGCGGGGGACACGCATGTCATTATTGGGCAGGTTTTTGTTCTTCAGAGATGAAGAAGATTTGAGGTTTAATATTCGTCAGGTGTTATGTTATTAATTCAATTTTGTCTATTGCAGTACTTAAATCACTCAACGAATCTTTGTGTGCTCGCCTAAATCAATTGTTTAGGGAATTGTCTTTCTCTACTCACCCTTTTTGGTTCATTACATCCTGGTTCTTTGTCTGCTTATTGTATGTGCCTTTCTCGCTTGCTGACTTTATAGAGTGCGAAAGTTCACTAAAATATCATGAACTACAAGGTTTTGAAAAAAATATCACGAAGTTTCAAAATTGCAAAACATTACCTCGAACTTTCCCTCAAATTCAGGAAAATATCTTCTATTAGCCTTGTATTAACTCTTGTTGAAGAAAAACAAACACGTGCATATCATGTGAAAATTAATGACCAAATTGCCCTTCAATTATCTACTATTTTTTGAAATTTATTTTTTTGTGCTGTGTTAGATGAGGGTAAAATTATTTTTTTTCATTTGATAGTTTGCGATAGTTGTTTGAAAGTGTGATAGTGTTATACAAATTTGAAAATTCATATTTTTTTTTTTTTTCCCTTTCCAAAACAACTGAAAATTTTCATGATATTTTAGTGAATTTTTTGCTGCACATATGGGCTTCTTTTGCAACTGCAAATGCAATTGCAATTGTAACGTAAAATTGTAACATACAATACAATTGCAATTGCTTCTTTCTATGATTGCAATTATAGGTGCAGGTTTTAAAAAAATATATAGCATGATTAAATTCTACGAGTTTTTCTTTTTTCTCTTCTCTCTTTATTTTCTGTTCTGTTTTGTTTAAAACGCGACCAGATTGTAGCCAGATCTTGAACTTGGTACCTCTTTATAACCCAAAAGGTCACCCCATGAGCTCCTACTATTCGTCGACAGCATTAGGGCAGATCAATTAAATTGACAATTACTACTCATTATGGACTAAGTCAAGATAATCAGCAAGCAAAGATCAGAGAAATATTAACTTTAAAACTTTATTCCGACTAGTTTTCAGTCTTATCTCTGAGGGTAGGTCAAGCAATGGAGTTTGGAAATTTTTTTAATTGATCCTATCCATTTTATTATTTAATTTGTTAGTGAGAAAGAACGGAGAAGCCATTTTATAAATTTGTTGAGTCCTATTTGGAAATCCAAATCAAAGCTTACGGTTGGGAATTGGAGAGGGAAAATTATAAAAAGTATGAAAAAGAGGAGAGTGGGAGAGAGATTTTATTTCCCACTCAATTTTTTAGCTCCCTCCCCTTCAACCAAATAAGGACTTTTGTATTTTTCATTTATCTCCTGATGTGTGCCTTATTTTGATACGCCGGAGTCTTACCAAAGTTTATCTGGAATCATTAGTTTCTTTTTTTTTTTTTTCTTTCTTTTTTTAACAGACCAAACTGTAAGTTGTTATCGGGTTGGGCCCGCTTAGGCGAGGATCCGACCCAATCCGCCCCGCACATTCTCAGATCTGAGCCTCTTTTCTTTCTCCCCCCCCTTGTGTCGTGCAATCTCTCTCTCTCTCTCTACAATTCCTTTCATGGTTTCTAATCTAATTAGAGTTTCTTAATTAGTTGGTAAACTTAATTGGGATTAGATTGAATTTCAGGTTGTGGTTAACTCTTGAGTAATCTAACGAGTATGATCCTCCCATCTTCCTTTTCCTATTTGTCTAAGGTTTATAAGTCTATTTAAATGGTCTTCAAGAGGCCACGGTCTGGTGTGAATCTCAGGTGATTGGATAATCTGTTAATCTGTTAAATATATTAATATAAAACAGTAGAAATAAAACTTACAAGCTCATGAAGATCGTTTCTTGGTCTTAACGAGATCTCATCTCAATCTCAAAGAAGACACTTTTTCTTTGCCCTTTGACCTCTTTGAAGGTTGTCTGTTAATTCTCACATTAATCCTTTCCGGTGACCTTGACAAGAACGTCCTAGTGGAAGAGAAAGGGTTTATATAAACTTGTAAATCTTTGATGTGATAGGAAAGGAGGAAGATGGGTGAATCTTACCCGTTAGATTGCTCATAACCTAAGTTCAGTCAATCACAACTCTTAATTCAATCCAATCGTAATTAGACATCCCAATTAGTTAAAACACCCTAATTAAGTCATGAATCATGAAAGAGATTGGAAAGAGAGAGAGTTGCGCGACGAAAGCAAAGAAGAGAAAGGCTCTGATCCGCGCGCGCATACATACTTGCGCGAGTCCTTCTTGGACTTGTGCGGGTCGGGTCGGGTCGGGTCCTTGCCTAAGCGGGTCTGACCCGATAACAACTTAACATAAACAAACTGGATAAAGACATAAAAAACAAGCTCCTTCTCGAGTTCTGAGACCTACTTCGAGTGAGCTTCTGAATTCGTTTGGCTTGAGTTATGGATTTGCGTTCGTGTCTGAGAAATCGAGCTGACGTTATTGAAGATGAACTTCTCCATTTTTTGTCCTAGTTTTAAAATGAAAAGGTCAATGATGCATTACAGGAGATATTTTTTTTCGCGAGCAGCCCCGCTGGGTCGAGATTATGGCTGAAGGAAATGGGCCCGGCCCACAGGCCCAAGGCCATCAGCCCTGTACAACCCTAAGGCACCCCCCGCCCCGAGTACTTGAAGTCATGGAATGATGCAACTCGCTCGAGGCACGTGTGGTGTGCACGTTAAGAAAAAAAACAAACAATATCTTGATAAAAGGAAATTTAGATGAAAAATAAAATTAAGATATTAAATACTTATATATTCTGAAAATAAAAATATAAATTTCCATAATTCAGTAGTATTTAATTAAATAACTTTTAATTTGAATGATAGGATAAATTTGACATGGAAACAATATAAAGCTATTAAAACGTTGCTACCATATAATAAAAAAGTATTTAATGAGAGAATAACATGAAGTTTGATGTTGTTGTGAGGTAAGTTTTTAATTTTTTTTATTTTATATTTGACAAAATATGCAGAGAGGCATGAGAGAGTACCGTGAGGCAATTGTTATGGTTAAAGATTTTGCATTAAATAGGAGAGGAGATTTTGCTCGTTCCTCCGTCGCTCTCACCTGCAATGACTTTAGTTTGCAATCAATATTATAAGCTTTTACCGCCACCATGGCCACTGCTTATGTCCTGAATTTGCTCCTCAGTGTGTTAGTCTCACATTAAGGTGGCCCACTAACCTTGGTTATTATTGGATTCCTAATTAAAGTTAACTGATATTAAAGATGCCCATATTAAAGTTACATTTATATATATGTTAATAATCACATGAGGTATAAAGGAACCATGATGGGTGGTTTTATCTCAAGGGTTATTTTAGTAAATGTTGGACCCTCTTCTCTCCTCCTGAATAGAATATAATCTAGGCTCATTATTTTGTGAGCAATAAGAGAATCCATCAGAATTGCAAGGTTGTGAAAAGAAAAGGAGACAGAGAGAAGAAGGGTCTGCATTAGGGTTTCTTGCAGGATTAAAGAGAAGGATCAAAGTCTTCATCCATCTACTTCCTTTCAGTTCATCAATGGCTTCAGGTATGATGATTTAGTATTGATTTAATTATGTATTTGATTTCTTGAGATGATTGATTCTAAATCCATGGCAATTTATCCGCATAAAGTTTATACAAATCTCTTACATTTGGTATCAGAGCCTGTGTTTTAGAATCAATACATCTTGGATTATGGATTATGGGAAATTAGGGTTTTTGATTAACAATTCATAAAATTAAAATTTTTGATCTTTTAATTGTGGAATTAAAGAGGATTACATACCCTAATATCCTGTTCATACTCCTCTAATTGTACAATTAATTGGATCAAAATTCAGAATTAAAACCCTAATTTTCCCTAATTTTGGATTAAATCGATTAAGCAGAAACTGCCTTAGATAACTGCTTCGTCGACTATTAGTCGACTAGCCCGAAACACTAGTCGACTAAGTATTTTTCCAGAACTTAAGAACTCTCTATTTCGGTACAGGGGGTCGACTAATCATTTTGAGTAGTCGACTAATAAAATGTATAGTCGACTTGATATTTTGAGTAGTCGACTAATTAGGGTATAGTCGACTTATAATTCTGCCCAAGTCGACTAACAGAGTGACTCGAAAGTTGGGAGCTCTCTGTTGACTTCAGGAGTCGACTATAATATGTGAAGTCGACTGATAAAATTTGTAGTCGACTAATTATATGGGTATAGTCGACTAACTTTTCCTTGCCCTAGTCGACTAGACCTAAATGTATAGTCGACTTGACTTGACCCAAGTCGACTAGTCTTTCCTTGTAGTCGACTAATGGTTGTTTATAATCAATCATTAAAGTATGTTACACATTTAAGTGTTGTGTTAATATTGATTGATGTTGGTCAAGTAATAGAATTGGAGTATTATAGTATTACTCAAATAAAAGATTAGAGAATATTATTGGTTAGTTTTGTATTCATAAGGCTTATTGATTTAGTAGTTGCCAAAGTGACCTATGTTAGTAAACCTTATGATATACAACTACATAAAGACTTGTCAATGTAGGTGACATTAAAGACAATAATACTCTCGATGGCGGTTCTAGTTAGGAGATTGAGACTGGCCCAAAGGAAAGTCTCTTTCAAATATTAGGAACCGGGGTAGGGTAGTGTAATTTATGCAACTTAGTGGTGTAGAATTGGATACCCAAAGGTAACATGACTTACTGTCTAAGTAGCATAATTATATTAGACCTACATAGGTGATAAAAGAGTCTCACCTAAAGAGTGAACACTAGATATGCTTAGGTTTCGCCCAAAGGAGAAATCAAAGTGATATCAATAGTTCATCTTATTAAATTTAAAATTTTGTATTGATTCGAGGCATTAATGTGAGCTTGTCCTATTATGTTTCAGTGAACGTCCCTACTTCCCTTCACACTCATGCCACTAGCATTCCAGCCCTGGATGGTACAAACTTCTCTGAGTGGTTTGAGCATGTCCAATTCACACTGGGTGTACTGGACCTTGACATGGCTCTTTTAGTAGAGAAACCTGATGAAGTGACTGCTGAAAGCACTGCAGACCAGGTTAGCCATGCCAAAGCTTGGAAAGGTCGAATAGACTCAGTCTCATGTTCATCAAGATGACCATTGCCAATAACATCAAAACTTCACTCCCACATACTACTAGTGCATCTGAACTTTTAACTGCTGTTAAGACTGATTTAAGTCTGCAGATAAGTCATTAGCTGGCACCCTTATGGCTGAACTGACTACCATGAAATATGATGGTAATAGAGGATTTCAACAACACATTCTAAATATGACTGATAAGGCTGCGAAGTTAGGATCACCGGGAATGAAAGTGGATGAATCCTTCTTAGTACAGTTCATCCTCAACTCACTTCCTCCTCAGTTCGGGCCATTCAAGATCCACTATAATACTCATAAGGATAAGTGGAATCTGAATGAGCTGACTGGTATGTGTACAAGAGGAAGTGAGACTGAGGCAAGAGGGGCATCACTCAGTGTTGGCAGTAACTCAAGGAGCTATCCATAAGAAAGGTAAATATGGAAGAGGTAAGAGGTTTCCATCAAAGAAAGGAATGACCATGGGAAAGTAGCCAAGGTCATGGAAAGTCTTTCACTGTCAAATGCTACTTCTGTGGCAGAAAAGGACATGTGAAGAAGGACTGCAACAAGAGGAAAGCTTGGTTCGAAAAGAAAGGTATAAATCTTTCTTTTGTATGTTATGAATCAAATCTTACTGAAGTTCCTTCTAATACTTGGTGGATTGACTCTGGAGCCACAACTCACATAACTAATTCAATGCAGGGATTCCTTACAACCCGAAAATCGAAGGAAAGTGAGAGATTTGTCTTTATGGGGAACCGTCTTAAAGTGGAGGTCGAGGCTGTTGGTACTTACCGACTACTCTTAGAGACGGGTCATCAGATGAATCTTGAAGATACTTTTTTATGTACCTTCGATTTCTAGAACTTAATGTCATTATCCAAATTAGATGTTGTTGGATATTCTGTTTTATTCAGTTGTGGAAAACTCAGTTTAATGTTTAATTCAATGTCGGTTGGACATGGAATTTTATGTGATGGTTTATATAAAATTTCATTAAATGATGAGTTTACACAATCTCTATTATCTCTGCATTCGAATGTTGGTATTAAACGTGGCTTAATTAATGAAAATTCCTCTATCTTGTGGCATAGACGACTGGGGCATATCTCCAGGGATAGAATAATAAGATTAGTGAAGAATGGGATTTTGGATAACCTAGACTTCACTGATTTGATGTGTGTGTAAATTTGCATAAAAGGAAAGCAAACCAAACACACTAAGAAAGGTGCCACGAAAAGTAAAGAGCTTCTTGAATTAATTCATACAGTTATTTGCGGACCACTCTCCATTCCATGTTTTACGGGAGAGAGATATTTCATTACCTTTATAGATGATCTGTCACGTTATGGTTATGTTATCTAATTCATGAAAAGTCTCAGGCTGTTGACATCCTTGAGGTGTTCATTACAAAAGTCGAGAGACAATTAGATAGAAAAGTTAAAATCATAAGATCAGATCGAGGTGGTGAATTTTATGGTAGATATGATGAATCAGGACAACATCCTGGCCCATTTGCCAAATTTCTAGAAAAGCATGGTATTTGTGCTCAATACACAATGCCAGGTACGCCTCAGCAGAATGGTGTTGCTGAAAGGCGAAACCGAACACTTATGGATATGGTTAGGAGCATGATGAGCTTCTCTAATGTACCTAATTCATTGTGGAATGAAGCCTTAAAGACTGCTATGTATATCTTAAACAGGGTTCCTAGTAAGACAGTCCCAACAACTCCTTTCGAGTTGTGGACTGGTAGGAAACCTAGTTTAAGACATTTACATATTTGGGGTTGTCCAGCAGAGGCTAGAATATATAATCCACAAGAAAAGAATTAGACTCAAGGATAATATCTGGGAATTTCATTGGTTATCCAGATAAGTCTAAGGGGTACAAATTTTATTGCCCTAACCATAGTACAAGAATTGTTGAAACTGGTAATGCCAGATTCCTGGAGAATGGTGAAATTAGTGGGAGTGATGAACCAAGAAAAGTAGATCTTGAAGTGGTAAGGGTAAATATCCCAATACCCTTCCTTCAAGAGAATTGTTGTCCCTCAACTTGATCATCAAGCTGAGATACCAGAACAACAATAATGGTGTTGGTTCACCACTCCATGAGGATATCGCCATTGAAAATGTTGTAGAACCACCACAACTGGCAGCTTTGAGAAGATCTCAAAGGGAAAGAAGATCTGCCATTTCGATGATTATGTGGTGTATCTACAGGAATCTGATTATGATATTGGGATAAATAAAGATCCAGTTTCATTTTCACAAGCCATAGAATGCAATGATTCTAGTAAATGGATTGATGCTATGAATGATGAGTTGAAATCTATGGACCAAAACCAAGTCTGGGATCTCGTTGAATTGCCTAATAACTGTAAGAAGTCGGGTGTAAATGGGTCTTTAAGACCAAGCGCGACTCTAAAGACAATATCGAACGATATAAGGCCAGACTTGTGGCCAAAGGTTTCACTCAGAAGGAAGGCATTGATTATAGAGAAACCTTCTCTCCAGTATCAAAGAAGGACTCTCTTAGAATCATTATGGCCCTTGTAGCTCATTATGATTTGGAGTTACATCAAATGGATGTGAAAACAGCTTTTCTAAATGGAGATTTGGATGAGAAAATTTACATGGAGCAACCTGAAGGGTTCGCAAATAAAGGTAAAGAACACTTGACTTGCAAATTAAAGAAATCCATATACGGACTTAAACAAGCTTCCAGGCAATGGTATATAAAGTTTAATGATACCATTACCTCTTTTGGATTTACAGAAAATACTGTTGATCAGTGTATATATCTAAAGATCAGTGGGAGCAAGTTTATATTTTTGGTTCTGTATGTGGATGATATCTTGTTAGCTAGTAGTGATATTGGTTTGCTGTATGAAACTAAAAGTTATCTTACCAAGAATTTTCAGATGGTTGATATGGGTGAGGCAACTTATGTTATTGGCATAGAGATCTTCAGGGATAGATCTCGAGGATTGCTAGATTGTCTCAGAAAGGTTATATCAATCGAGTCTTGGAAAGATTTCATATGGAGTTGTGTTCAGTCAGTCCTGCACATTCAGAAGGGTGACAAATTAAGTGGAGTCAGTGTCCTAGAAATGACTTAGAAAGGGTCAAATGTAGAAAGTTCCGTATGCATCAGCTGTTGGGAGCTTGATGTATGCAAGCATTTGTACCAGGCTAGATATCAGTTTTGCTGTTGGGATGTTGGGAAGATACCAGAGCAATCAGGAATGGAGCACTGGAAATTGGCTAAGAAGGTTATGCGGTATCTTCAAGGGACGAAGGACCATATGCTCACATATAGGAGATCAGATCAGTTGAAGTGATAGGCTATTCGAACTCAGATTTTGCTGGTTGCCCAGATAGCAGGAAGTCTACTTCAGGCTTCATATTCTTGCTAGCAGGTGGGGCAATCTCGTGGAAGAGTGTAAAGCAGTCTATCACTGCTTCATCCACGATGGAGGCTGAGTTCATAGCTTGTTTTGAAGCCTCGAATCATGCATTATGGTTAAGGAATTTCATCTCAGCACTTGGTGTAGTTGACTCTATTGCCAGGCCGCTGAAGATATATTGTGACAATACAACAGCCGTTTTCTTCTCTAAGAATGGAAAGTACTCTAATGGTTCCAGACACATGGAACTTAAGTACATGGTGGTTAGAGAAAGAGTTCAGAAACAGAAAGTGTCAATTGTAAGTATAAGTACCACTTTAATGGTTGCTGATCCAATGACAAAGGGATTGCCTCCAAAGACATTCAAGGAACATGTTGTTAGAATGGGTCTTTTGAGCAATCTGTAAATGTAGTTTTTGGTACTTATGTAATTGACATTATTGCGCAATGAAAGTTTGTTTCTGTATTTCCTGTTATCCAATTATGTGTGCACATATTATGTATGGATGTTTGTTAAACAGGAAATGTCTTTACAAGACAATTACAGGGGTCATTTTGGTTATGAACTCAATTAGTAAGGGTTATCAATGTTGTGGTACATAGAAGGGAGTATGACATAGATGTTGTATAACCGCTATGACTCGCATTGGTGGTTCAAGCTAATTGCAGTATTACAATATTTCATAATTTGGGCTTATCAGTTGTTTTTTAAAATTCGTGATCACGTGTCAAAGTTTTTCAGTATGGAATCCAATGGAGTCAAAAATGTTTTGAAAATGAGTCTTTTTCTTTTATTTGTTTTCTAAAGTTTTAACCTAATCGGTTTAGTGGTCCAAGTGGGAGAATGTTAGTCTCACATTAAGGTGGCCCACTAACCTTGGTTAATTAATTGGATTCCTAATTAAAGTTAACTGATATTAAAGATGCCCATATTAAAGTTACATTTATATATATGTTAATAATCACATGAGGTATAAAGGAACCATGATGGGTGGTTTTATCTCAAGTTATTTTAGTAAATGTTGGACCCTCTTCTCTCCTCCTGAATAGAATATAATCTAGGCTCATTATTTTGTGAGCAATAAGAGAATCCATCAGAATTGCAAGGTTGTGAAAAGAAAAGGAGACAGAGAGAAGAAGGGTCTGCATTAGGGTTTCTTACAGGATTAAAGAGAAGGATCAAAGTCTTCATCCATCTACTTCCTTTCAGTTCATCAATGGCTTCAGGTATGATGATTTAGTATTGATTTAATTATGTATTTGATTTCTTGAGATGATTGATTCTAGATCCATGGCAATTTATCCGCATAAAGTTTATACAAATCTCTTACACAGTGGTCACCAGTTGAATCCCGGTGTGTAGTGATTTTCTAGAAAAAGAAAGAAAAAATTATTATAAGTTTTTGTGCGTCATGGAGGCAATTGCCAACCAACAGGAACATAGGCAGACCGAGCATCACTCAAGGTGTTACAGGTGGATGAAAAACTATCCGAGCTCATACTCACGATCAATCAACAAGTTTTTCCATATATCATGATTTGTTGCTAAGAGTTTATTTTGTTTTTGTTTTTGTTTTGAACAAAGATTGCAACTCAATTTTGAATCTGGTCTTATTCAAAGTCGAGTCTATATGCTTCATGAGCTAGTTTAAATGACATAACTTTATTGAGTCTTTTTGGTGCGCACGTGATCATCTCCGTACATCGTGCATGATAAACTTCACTATTACATAATAAACTTGTAATTACATGCTCTTAATTTAGAAATATTCTAACTAAAGAGAAGAGACAATATAGCTCTTTTCTTAATATAGGGCGGAGTTGATGAGAATAATTTTCAACATCATCGGAGGTGCAACAAAAGAAAAAAAATTATGAATAAGAAGACGAGATTGTTCAGTGGAATCATACAAGAGTTCTTACTCTAGAAGGTGGAAAACTACCTGGAGTTAAGTGAATCCAAAGGAGCCGAAAGACATTACTATTGTTATTTTTATCAAAGTTTACAAATGTCTCACACTTCTACAAAGAGCAAGTGAAGAAAGAGGAGATTGGTGACACTACATCAAAGAAGAAGATTAAGTAGATATTTTGTTGGCCCAGAGGCCTTCACTCTAGTTTTGATGATGATTAACTCATGTAGTTATAGTAATATTTAGTTTCAGATATTTAACCAAGATATTAGTAGGTGATTAGCTTCAACAAAGGTGTTTTTGGAGCTTTCACATGGTGATTCAAGAGCTCGAGCGTCATGTTCACATCTACCACTCGGTTGGAGTCAAGCTCGGTGGATCACGTTTGGATCGAGTCGACTTGAGACGGAGTTCTACAAGAAGACATCGGTTTGTTTTAGTTTAAGTTGTTTAAATCTCATTGTAAAGATTAGATAGTATGATATGCTCAAGTTCACAATACACACACATGTTTTTAGTTTTAAGGTTCATATTTATTGTTTTTCGGTTTAACCGATCTTGGTTTTTAAGTCAAAAATATAGATATAAATTCTTTACATGTATATTGGTCCTTATACCATACTTCAAAGTTGTTTAAATATCATGTTTTGTATTTACATGTGTTTT